>JAOEHY010006356.1:0-26772 GCA_025447955.1 Psilopsiagon aurifrons | reverse complement strand
GCAGGGGGGGGGGCGGGGCGGCGGCAGCGCGCGATGGCGGGGCGGCGCGGGGCGCTGATCGTGCTGGAGGGGGTGGACCGCGCCGGGAAGACCACGCAGTGCCGCCGGCTGGTGGAGGCCCTGCGCGCCGCCGGGCTCCGCGCAGACCTGCTCCGCTTCCCGGGTATGGGGTGCAGCCGCCCGCGGGGAGCCGGGACGGGGACCATCCGGGGGCTCTGGGGCGTATCCCGCGCCGGCCTCCTCCTGTCCGTAACGCACATACCCCCAGCCGCGGATGGACCAACCGTGCCCCACCTGTGACAAGCAGATAGGCCCCGGACTGACGTGTCTCCCTGGATAGCAAGAGCAGCTTGGGGCAGCATTTGATCCTTCTCCCTCTTTTTCCTACAGAGAGAACAACGGAGATTGGGCAGCTGATCACCTCCTACCTGGTGAAGGATAAGAACCTGGAGGACCACACCATTCACCTGCTCTTCTCTGCTAATCGCTGGGAACACGTGTAAAGATAATGTTTAAGATGTAAAAGAAAGTTGCATGGTGTTGAGTCCTCAAGGGGTTTTAGCTTGCAGTAGGTGTGAGTGCATGATCCTCTTCAGTAAGGGAGGCATGTCTGGAAGTAATGTCTCATAGAACAGTTAGGGTTGGAAGGGACCTTAAGGTCATCCAGTTCTAGTCCCCCTGCCAGTGGCAGGGACACCTCGCACTAAACCATGTCACCCAAGACTCCACGTTTCAAGAACTCTCACAGCTTTGGATTTAATCTTAGGTCAAGTCCCACAGTTTGGTTTTTTGAAATCATTAAATGCAGGTATTTCCAGTGCTGTACTGGCATCAGAGTGGGGCAGCTGAGGCTGTACCAGCCTGGAATAGAAATAAATGTTTTTTCCTGCATGAAGAGACCTTGCTTTGCAAGGAAGTCCGTGTGAGTGACAGAATGGTTAAGGAATCATGTCCAAACTTAACTTTAGCTGAAGGCTGCATTCAACTGTAAGCAGCTGCCTGTCCTTTTTTCTCCTGACTGTGTGGAGCTAGGGCAGTCAGTGTTGGCTGTTGTTTTTACCTGGAAACCTGCATTGCAAAAGGTTTTAGTTAAGAAAAAAATAATAAATCTTTGCTGTAGTGCTGGTGGCAAGCAAACTGAGAAGCATAGTGCAGATGAGTGAGCTGTGAGAAGTCCTTGTCGTGAATAAAGGGTGCTTTTCTCTGACTGAGGCAGAGTGTATCGCAGATCTAGTGCACCACATAAAAAAGGAATTGGCTCAGAATAGTTTGGGTTGGAAGGGACCTTAAAGCTCATTCAGTTCCAACCCCCTGCCATGGGCAGGGACACCTTCCACTAGATCAGGTGGCTCCACGCCCCATCCAGCCTGGCCTTGAACACTGCCAGGGATGGGGCAGCCACAGCTTCTCTGGGCAACCTGTGCCAGGGCCTCAGCACCCTCACAGGGAAGAATTTCTTCCTCATATCTAACCCAAGTCTCCCCTCTCTCAGCTCAAAGCCATTCCCCCTTGTCCTCTCGCTATGGGCCCTTGTAAAAAGACCCTCTTCAGATTTCCTGTAAGGCCCTCTTTAGGCTCTGGAAGCTGCTATTTAAATGCAGTCAGCATCACAGATAACCCTAACACCACTGGTGGTCACCATTAATGGTGACATACATTAATAGGGAAAGAGCAGCCTCATGAGCTTCCTTTCATCTGTATCACTATAAAGGAGTGTAACTTTTCTTTTCTCTACCACATGGTTTTCAGACCACTGATGAAAGAGAAACTGTGTAAGGGGATCACACTTGTAGTTGACAGATACGCCTTTTCTGGAGTGGCCTTCACAAGTGCCAAAGAGGTGAGTGAGACTTGCAGTAGCCCCTGCTTCTCTCTGTATTTCATGGAACCACAGAATGGTATAGGCTGGAAGGGGCCTTTTAAAGCTCATCCAGTTCCACTCCCCTGCCATGGGCAGGGACAGCTTCCACTGGACCAGGTTGCTCCAAGCCCTGTCCAACCTGGCCTTGAGCACTGCCAGGGATGGGGCAGCCACAGCTCCTCTGGGCAACCTGTGCCAGGGCCTCAGCACCCTCACGGGAGAATTTCTTCCTCATGTCTAATCTAAATCTCCCCTCTGACAGCATAAAACCATTCTCCATTCGGTTCGCCAGTGCTCAGAGCAGTGCTGGAAGCTGCTGTAAGGTGTCCCCAGAGCCTTCTCTTCTCCAGGCTGAACAAACCCAGCTCTCTCAGCCTATCTCCGTAGCAGAGGTGTTCCAGCCCTTGGAGCATCTTCGTGGCCTCCTCCGGACTCAAGCAGCTCCACGTCCCTCTTGTGCTGTCTCCGGAGCTGGACACAGGACTGCAGGGGGCGTCTCAAGAGAGCAGAATAGGGGTGGAGAGCCCTCTCCCTTGACCTCACACTGTGCTCAGAAAGATCTGCACTGAAGCTGTGCAGTGCATTTGGGGGCAGCTTTCTTTTGGACTGGTAACAGCTGTGTGGAGACTCAAAATATGACTTGCTATTTTGCTCTGTTAGGCTCTGCAGAAGAGATGTTAAATCTTTAGTGCTGTCCGACTTAGATGATCATAAGAGGTGCACAGCACCTAGCAAAACCTGGCCCCCCAAAATTACCAGGACTGAATTCTCACATGGGAAACTGGGATATCACCTTCTCAGTTTGTAGCCTGTGCTTAGTGTTTCAGGCTGCATCTCCTCTCTTTTTTGCCTATGCCATTCCCAACCTCTCTATAGCTAACTTTCTGGTTTACCTTCTTTGGATTTCTTTCACCTCAAACTTGGTTATCTTCTGTTTGGAACAGAACTTCTGCCTGGAATGGTGCAAACAGCCTGACATTGGACTCCCAAAGCCAGATCTGATTCTGTTTCTTCAGTTAAGCCCAGAAGCAGCAGCAAAACGAGGGAACTTTGGAAGTGAGCGTTATGAGAGCAGCTCCTTCCAAGAGAAAGTTTTACAGTCCTTCCATCATCTGATGACGGACAAGACATTAAACTGGAAGGTGAGGAAATAACCCTAACGCCCTGTTGGGTGGGGGAAGACTTATTTTCTGAAAGAGCTTTATGGAAATAGTTCTCTTAAAGGGAAACTGACTATCCATCTCTTGAGAGGAATTTTCACTTAAAGCAACATATCTGTGTACAATATCCCAAAGCGCACAGCTGTCAAAGAGATAAATAGCAGAATAGATGGTCAAGAGGTGTCCCTGAAATAAGTGTGGAAATCCAGTTTCAATACACATTAAATGTATAGTTAGCATTCCTCTCTCTTTGCCCCTCAGTTAGAATAATAGACAGACCTTGCCAAAGAACCCTCTGAAACATAGCATGAAACCTAGTTTGGTTACATGAATAACTGGAGGATATTGTGTGAGCACAAAGGTGCGATGCTGGCATTTAATCAACAAAGTCTGTTTATTGTGTATCCACAGCTGCTCTTCCTCAGCAGTGTTGTGTGGGCCAGCATTGCAGAGGTCACTGCGATAAACATGCACATCTCTACATCTCTTCACCAAACCCTTTCTACACCTCAGTCACTCTCTCAACTGCATGGGAGTGATGCTGGTCTTCAGATGTCAGCATGGGAACACCAGCATCCTGTTCTCATGCTGACAGCCTTCTCAGCTCTACCACCTTTACTGCCCTTAGCTTGCATTAGTTAAAAACTGGGACATCACATGGTGGATTTTTAGAGGTTCCTACTGTCATGGGTGGATGTTTCTCAGGGACTACAGTACAGGATGAAGAATGTTTACCTGCTTTTATGTCCCATGTCTCAAAGACTGTCAGCAAACAAAATGCAGCTGCAGCAGTTTCTTCTGTTTCCCTTCATCCAGACCCACGTCTCCTTCTTACATGCTTATTTCTAAATAAAATAGATTTTTCCAATTCCACTCCAGAGACCGTATAAAACGGGATGTGTTATTGACTCACTGCTGCTGAATAGTATCAGCACTGAGTAATGGAGAGAGCAGACAGTAGCAAGGTGAGTTTTTCTGACTTGATATCATTAATTGTACATGTCATGATTATCATTACAGTTGTACATGTACAAGATTATCATTAATTGAACATGTTCTGTTTTTTGTCTTGGAAACAGGTAATGGATGCTTCAAAGAGCATAGAAGACTTGCACAGAGAAATCAAGTCCATTGCAGAGAAAACCGTGCAGGAGGTTCAGAATAAGCCTTTGGAAGAACTCTGGAAATAAAACTTTATGCAGGTTATTCTTTTAGACCTAAGGGAAAACTCTTAGATCCTCCTTGATTGGTTCACTTCCCTACATCACCTTCCAGTAACTACAGCTTTGATCTCATGTATTCTGAGTCTAGTGTGGTGCTGATGTCCTTGCGATTGTGTCCTCTCCTTTGTCCTGCATAGTCCCTTCTATATTTTATACATGAACTTGCAATAAGCATGTAACAAATTCCTTGTAAACCCCTCCCTACCTCAAAGAGAGCTCTTATTCTAGCTTCAGTCATGTCATGCAGATGGGGGTACAGAGCCCAGGGCTGCCCCTGGACAGACAGCAGCAATAGGCAAGCAGCAGCCATCTGTTATGGGGAACTGTCACGTTTCAGTTTCTTCTGCCTCTCTAGTACATGCATCCCCAGTGCTGAAACCAGTTTGTAGAGGACTTCCTAATAAATTGCGCTTTAAAACATCTTGCACAGGGCATTTTTTTTTTTTTTCTCCCCAGAAGGATAATTTATCTTCTAGAAGGATATATAGGAAGTGAAGGTGCTGCATTTCAGACACAGGGGGAGTAGTTTGCTAGAGCCGTGGAATGGAGAGATGAATTCAGCTCTGCTCCCCTGCTTTTCAGTGAGAACAATACAGAAACCGAACTGCTATCAGCAGGTAGGAGTTTGAAATTGATTCATTAGCTCATAGCAAGGCCAGTCTGAAGGGTGAATGACCTATAAATTATTTTAGACTGGTCAAGTTACTCCTGTGGCCAAGATCAGAATAGTCACTTGTGACTACTACACAGTGTAATTTAAACAGCCTGGCACAGGCTGCTGCACCAGAGCGGCTGCGAATTCATCTAAGTCATCAGTAATGACCAGTAAACTACAGTAAACTGGAATGTTAAATCATCTGAAGGGTGCACAGCTATGGTGGTGGAATTACTATGGAAATGTTTTTTTTCCTTTCTGATAGCATGGCTGCAGGTGCTTACCCTCTGGAGTAGGAATATGAACTTGACAGTCCCAATAGATAATGTCACCATGTCTCAGTGACACAGTTTCCTTTTCACTGCCCAACAGGGTAAACCCAACTAATTTTGACAGCATTCCCAACCCCACTGCAGGGGTACTAGATACGACCTGACACCACCTTTGTGGCATCTGCTAAAACATTAGGACAGGCAAAGAGTTTAGATCTGTTTATTCAGATACAAATTGAAAGCAGATGAATGGAGCACAGCCCCATTTTCTCTGCTGCCTCTTCCCCTAACTACAAGAGAGGAAAGAAGCAGGCAGAAAGCAGCAAATAATAATTTAGTGACAACAAGCATTGTGGTTCCCAGTTCAAACCTCTGCATTTGGATAACACAGGAACAGCTGGAGAACATCAGTATATCAGTGACAGGAGAAGCAGGTCATTTCTAGCCAGCTGGCACCAGCCTTGGGTACAAAAGCATCAACTGACAGGTTCCATCCTAAATGTAGAAAACAAAGCCTTGTAAACAGGTCTGCAGTCTGCAGCATGCATTAAGGAAACTACTTCAGCAACTTCTGTTGCAGTTTGCATTAAGACCACTCTCAACTCTTCAACCTTTTTCCAAAAGGGCCACAGGCAGAGCTGTCATCTAAAAGTAGCTAAAATTTCCAGTATAATTTGTCCTTCTCAAGGCATTCTGTCTTTACTGCCGCCTTTGGGATGATGACCTGAAATGGATTTCTCTGGGTCAGCTCCTACAGTATCTTTGTGCGTACTCTGCAGGGCGGTGAAGCTGGCAGAAAACAAAAACGTACCCACAAACCTAGGAAGCCTACTTGACCTTCAGGCCCCTCTTCTGATTTGGAAAGGGAATGTCTTACAGGAGTAGTTGGAGGAACTACAACCCACTGAGGACACCTTGAGGAATTCTATAGCTCACATTTTTGGTACCAACAGGATTAGTTCCCTTGGGGTGCTGGCACAAGCTGGCACAATCGGCAGATCTCAGTTGTCCTGTTTTGCCTCTCCCAGGCGTGGACTGTTGTCTTTCCAGGACTAGGAAATCCAATTCTCTGCTTGAAGCAGCTTTCCTGAAGATACTTGCTGTAGAGATTAATCCATTGTAAAAGCACGACGTTTTATTGACTCACAGAGCAGGAACACACATTTTCTATTCTTCCACTCTTTCTGCTGTTATTTAAACTGAGATAGAGATGTTCCTCCCCAGCAGTATGGGTCTGCTCCACACTTTCCCAGACAGCCTTTTGCTTATTGAATTACCAGTCACTTGTAAATTCCCTCAACTCCCTTTTCATAGCATGAGGAAGGACACTAAATCTAGGAGGAAGTGCTGCATACTGCAAAGCACAGACAGGAGTTGTACAGAAGGAAGCCTGGCCACCTGCACTCCAGGGGCTTCACAGCTGTGTTTTCTGTTATTCACTTGCATTGTGAGCTGCAGTCCAAGTTGGCCAGTGAGAAGAGAAGCTGCTAAAGGAATTAACTCTACATTTTACCTGCTAAATGACGGGTGGCTCTGCTTATCTCCAGAGTCCCCATGTAAGGACTAATGATTTCTATGCCTCCCCCAGAAGGCCATCTGACCTACTGATGTAACAGATAAGTCTGTGAACGCCTAAGCACCACTGCATCCACTTCCAGCAACTGTTTTCTACTGAGAAATTCTGACTCCAGACAGTAAATGCTGTGTCACTTGATTCTTCATCTGCGCTCCGCTCAGAGGCTGCACAGAATGCCAGGATGGACAAGAGGTGGGGATGGCAGCAAGCACCTATGAAAACCGGTAGCCCCAGGCTCTCGAAGGAGCTTCCCTCCCCCCCTTCTCCCCACACATAACACAAATTTGCAGAGTCAGTTTGCTGTTTGTTTTCAAAGGGATAGAATTTCAAAGTCTTCATCTTCCGAGTCAAAAAACCTTTCCAATCTGTCAGCATCAGAAGAGTCTGCAAAAGAAAAAGCAAGCACTAGCTCCATGGGATGCACTGACTGCTCAGCACCAGTGAGATCAGCTGAAGAATTTGAGTGGTAAGTGCCTGCAAGTTCAAGACTTGACATACCCCAGTGAAGGCCCTAAGAGGGATGAGAACATGTCAGTAGCAAGGAAAAATGCATTGGAGAGAATTACATGGTGCACAGAAGGTGCGCCACGTTTCACAGATCCCAAAAGCAGCCCTGATGCAACACAACTCTGTGCTGTGACTCTTTTGTATAACCTTCCTGTGCAGCAGCTCTGTACTAGCAGGAGACTGTTCTGCCTCAAGAGGCCTCAAACAGGAGAACTTGCCCAAGGTGTGTACTAACAGCCATGAAGATTTCTGGCCCAATTAAGTGATACGGGAACATTCCCTGCCCCCCCCATGTATCAGAGACTTGTTCTGTGGTATAGATGCCTTTGATCCAACTACTGGGGAACGTAATTACACAACATGCACTCTCAGAAGTAATAAGTACAGTCCATTTTGCGAGGAAAGATAACGTATTTAATCCCTCCTGTCCACCATTCCAACTCTATGGTGAGGAGAGAGCACATACCTATAGGGGAAATAACTTTGCCATAAGGGAAATGCAGGTGAGAATGTATGGGCAAGCTGGGGAAGTAAAGGAGAAACCTACTCAGGCTTCAGGAAAGCAATTACTGGCAGAACAGCCACCCAAAAGCTAAACTGCAGTAACTGATGGCTGGGGACAGAGAACGGCAAAGCTGAACACTCCCCCCAAACACGTCGTAACAAGCTTTAATTCCCACAGTAGAGGGATCAAAACCAGTGATACAAGGCATCTGCATAGATTGCAGTGCCCACAAGTGCTGCCAGTACAATTTCCAGAGGTGCTCCTCAGAGGAGTGGCCCCCTTCATTCAAATAACACAGCAGAGAACCCAGGTAGCAGGGGAAAATAAGGACAAGGGGCTGGATAATCATGAAAGTACAATTATTCCTTCTAATGAAGGAAAGGACTGTTGAGAAACAGAATGGCCATAGCAGATGTGAAAGGCTCTACAAGGTAGGGAAGGGGGAGAAGGACAAGTAGCCCATTACAGAAATATTTTTAAGAGTAAGAAAGGCAGCAATTAGGGAGAATTTAGTAGAGGTAAGGATCAATTGATGGAGGCAATCAAGCATTCTGACAGAAAAGGGCAGTGAGATAAGGCAGGCTTTTCAAGTTCATGCTAAGGAGAGATAGCAAGTAAGCACAGGGTGCAGGATGCAAGTAACAGGACACAGCTCAACGCCTGGTGACAGGGTAGGTTTGTCTATGCGTATTTATTGCTCTTGGCAGAAGCTGTCAATGGCTTTTTATCTCCTACATTTGTGCACGTTATTAACATGATAAACAGAGCCTGACAGCCAAGATACTGCCCAGCCCTTGTTCCCTTTTGGGTTGGTGGTAGGACATTCACAGGGAATGAGTAACTTACACTGGAACTGAGTTTGACCAGCCCTGTCTGACCACTTTCATTACCTAGAAACTCAGTTCTCAGCCTTTTCAATGGACTCTTTTGATTCCTCCATCCCTTTACAAATCATAAATTCACGTTGTTGTGATAGCTTATGAGCTTGTTTTTAATTTCTCTCAGTCACCATCCTCATTCACAGGCTCATCCTAAAAATCGTCCTAAGACACCGTGGGATCTGTGAAACACCAGCTGGAAGTGTTTCACAAAGAAACAAGGTCCGTTGACCCAAGAGCTCCAGGTGGAACAGGAACATACTAGAAGTCACCACGCAATTCCACACAATTTCCAGCAAACCAAAGGGACCACCTCACCCTTCCCTCTGCCACCCTGCATGGCCTCACCTGGTGTGAGATTCAGGACATCAGGGTTGGAGAAATGCGAGGGTTGGCGTTCAACCAGTTCAAACATTGGCAGTGCTCCTCTTACAAGGGACAGCTGTGGGGCAAGAGCAGAGCCGTAAGAACCAACAACTCTGCACGGTGGTGCTCTGGGTCTTTAAGGGGTAACAACGATCTGTTGGCACTTCATTGCAGCTGAGAAAACATTTCTCAGATCTTTGACTCACATCATCAACAGCATTTCATGAGCTATGCTCTTCTTGGTAGTTTAATAAACCAAATGGGATGATGCTACAGAGAACATGACCTCTGTGCAGCAGTTTGGAAACAGGACAATAACCTATATTCCTTTCTTGGTGATATAAACACAAACCTTTCTGATTTGCTGACACCAATTGTTGAAGTCCTCCTCTGTGTTGCAGAAAAAGCCCTGGAAAAAAAAGAAAGAGAAGAATTTATCGTTACAACTCTTAATGCCTTACTTTTAAACTGTGGCTTTACACTGCACCATTAAACTGAATGCTCCCCATATGCTTCATGTGACCGGACTGTCCAAGTGCTGGAATCATCAATGTAACAGGCTGCTCTACTGCAGAGAGAAAACTGGGCAGAAACAACCCACGTGGAAACAAAGGGCAGTGTAAGACACTGAAGGTTCAACAGAAAACAAGCCACACCGAATCGTAATATGGATTCAAGAATGAATCTGGATCTGCTCAAAGGCAGGAATCAAAGCCTGAACTAAACTTCAGACAAAGATACTGCCCCATGAAGAACGGCATTTAATTGCCATGCAAAGGGAACTTCCCTGGACCAAAGTGCTTCCTTCTTGAGCTTCTTTATCACCATTACTGAAACCCGCAGCAGCACTTGCTGAGAGCATAGCATGCCCATAGAATATCCAACCCACCACGACTGCTTTTGCCAGTTCCCTTGTAAAGGGATGGCTATGGAACAGAGGGACCACAGCACAGCCCCTTTGGGTGACTGGAAACAAAGAGTAGGAACGCACCACTGCAATGGAAGGGTCAAGCTCAGCAATGCTCATTCTGCAGGGAGGGTGCTGGCAGTGGAAGCTTTCATCAGGGAGACAGCCACTGTCATTGGGCTCCACTGCAGGCTGTGTAGTGTGGGGATCCAGGTATATGAGTTCCTCACCTGGACAGACAGGCAATGTCACATCAGTAGGAAGAACCACAATAGAAGCTGCTCTTCTGAGAAGCAAATGGTGAGGCAGAAAGAGGAGGAAGAGCAATGACAAAGCCAGCTCTCATAACACCACAGCAGAACCCACATTCTAGGGACAACTTGCTTTTAGCCACTTTCCCAAATGATTCTCAACCAGGCAAAGAGCCAATTGCCAGCAAACCCACAGTGGTCATTCCACAGCAGCACCCTGGGATCAAGGCACAGGCACTGTTTGGATACTGGTCCTTCACATGCTTTCCAGGGTCCTGTGTGAGCTCAAGAAGGCCCCAGAAATCCAAAGCACAACCAGCTTGAGGTTTCAGGCAGAGATAGAAAAACAGAGGGAAGGAGGAGAGTAAAACAGTAACAGTTTGGAGAGTTTCAGGAAGTGGACAACTAAAGGACAAGTTAAATCCAGTCAAGCCCATAAAGGGAGGTCAGCCCTGCACATAGGTAGAAGTGTCTATGCACACCTCTTTACAGACAGAATTTAGCATTACACAGTGGAACTTTATGGCTCGTACTATAGCTGCTGTTCAAAGCTACATCACTTGGGTCCTCATAAAGAGGTTCAGTCTACAGCAGCCTTCCACACAGAAAAGAACTACCCTGCAGCATGCAAAACTGACCAAGCAGAGGAGCTGTACCACTCCACAAGCATTTTTTCAGCTGAGGGGAGATGCTTGGAAAGCCTTTGCAGTACTCTAGGCACTCACCTACATAGCCAATGAAGTAGTGAGCACTGTTTGGTTTCCCTCCGATCACTCCCAGCGACTGGGGCATCATGAAGCAGTGCTGGAAAAGCAATACAGAAAACACACAGCTGACAGACAGTGAGACAGTAGGTGGCAACAAAGGCAAACATCCAAAAATGCAGTGGAAAAGTAAGACGGAAACACTGAAAATCAGCAACCCCAGCAGCAGGAACAGCTATTTCCAGAGATAACCCCATGAGGAAGGCTGCAAAACAGGACCTTTAAGGAACACAGAAGCAGCTCAAAACCACATGACTGCTGACAGGAACACACAGGTGCACCAGATGGAAGAAGCAGCACTACTCCAGGACTCGGTCTGGACAAGTCTTGGCTCTGCTGCAGCCAGAGACAAGATCCCCTGGAGCTCTGATCAGGCAGCAACAGTGCCTTTGGGATGGAATGATCACTCAGGAAACAGTTTAAGTTCCTTAATCCAGCTGTAGTATCCAGGCACCTTAATTACCGAGTTAAGGACAGGTAACCTCAACATGAATTTAGAGCTCTCTTACTGGTGCAACTCAGAGCTTGCTAGCATTTGGACAGCAAGACAATGTGCACCCTGCCTTGTGCATGTTCTTTGCACACCCTAAATCCTGCAGCCTCCTGATACTCTAGCCTACAACCAGGGAGTCTGAAACACTACATTCATTAATGCTTAGATTGCCACCAGGCACAGTAGTTGTGCAGAACTAATGCTCCACGAAGGTTTGTGATTAAGTTGTGAGGTTAGATCTGCAAAACAAACAAAAGACCCCCCCCCTCAATTTTTCTAACTATAGCCTGCAAGAACCCACACCCCGACCTCTGACAAGGATTGTCTCTAAACACATTTTTTTTTTTGCAAATAGGACAATTACTTCTGAGTACTTTTTGCTCCAAAACCAAATTCTAGAAGTTACTTAATGCACAACAGGGTCCTTAAGCACCAGAACACCACGAATTCTGCTCCAGATTCCCTACCTTCAGTGTTTCAATATAGGCTTCATTGATCTCTGTGAGCCCAAGGCGGAGAGGTATCAGCAGCACCAATGGTTTCCACAGTGAAAGCCTATCTCTAACCCCCGCTTCCTCTGGGTACCCGTTGTAGAGTACATCTGACTCCACAGCAGGGCATGCTGCAGCTCCAGCACACGGTAAGTTGGACTGGCACAGCCGCCCTATGGAAAGGGAACATAGGCAGAAAGCATCAGAAATAACCTCCATTTCTGGACCTTGAGTAATTCTATTCAAGGTCTTGTCAATAACTGCTATTTATTAAAAGCCTGCTGCACTTAAAAAACACCAAAAGCTTAAAGAGGTGCAGTGCTGGGATCAGGTGATGTATGTGCTCCCTGCAGGGCTTCTGGTAGGGCTCAGCGGCAAGATAATGCCAAAGCATGTTGTACTCACAGCCACCATCTGGTGGGCTGTTAAAAAGCAAATTCTTCCAGCAGGTGAGCAGCTAAGCCACAACCTGAGGCAACAAGGTTGAATGAGCTGATCAGGAGGTCAGGCCAGAGTCCTGAATTCAGGAAGTGTGTAGGCAGGAAGAGAATATCTGAAGTGTTCAACTCCAGAGGAGTTTGTGGCGGGTATGATGACAGCTGAACTGCATGAGCAAAGCATGATGGCTGAACACAGGAAATACTCAATGAGTACTGTCACAAGACATAGTGTCTGCCCAGAGTAGTTGTGATTTTCCTAAAGTTCACTAAAGCCTTCACAAATTTTACTGGGGATCATTCAGAAGCTACTTTAGAGACCTAAAGCAGGATGATCATTAAGCTCTGCAATTTCAACACAAGCTCTGCAGTAAGATATGGGGCAGCAGAACTCTTCAGGGCATACACATAACATCAGTGCTATGCATCCTCATTCTACAGGCTTGACAAACACACAACCAGGCTGTAATGCAACCAGATTATGTAAATTGTGGTACAGAAAGAGCTCCAAGCCTACCTCTCTCACTGGCCAAGTTCATTACTTGCTGGGTGTGTGAAAAAAAAACCCAGCCCCCAAAGAAATCCACAGCACTTTTAATCATGAAGCTAAGGCAATTAGACAGAATACCAGAGGCTCATTTAATTTATTTCTGGGCCAAGCTGAATGTCAGGACACTAGCAGGTAGGACACAATGTCACACACCTTCATCACCAGCCATCTCAGCAGGGTGTTTCCTCATATGAAGAGCTTCAAACCCAGCTGAACAAGGAGAATGTTACACCCAAGGTTAGAAGGAATAGGATTTTGATCTAACACCTCAGTATGAGAGAGAACCTGCACTGAAGAGTTTGCAGTTGCTCTCAGTTTCGTTCCTCGGGGAGGGACAAGGTGGATGTGTCCATCTCTCATGCACAAACATAGTTACTGAAGCTCCTGAGAAAACTTAGTCATTATTTGTAGTGATTTACCCTGTTAAAGCAGTTAAGGTCATGGGATTTTCTGTTGCAGTAGCCTGCCTGTTCTGATGATCTGAAATCAGCTGTTGCTGAATGGGGTGTCACTGCAGGTCTCTTCATCAGGCAAAGTAACTGTCAGTTCTGCACTGTGATATGAACACACTTCACCCAAGTTTAAGCAGTAGAGAGCTCAGCACAGACTAAATTCACCTTGCTTCTTTGGCAGGCCTTGCAGTGCTATGGTGCCACAGCACAGCAGAACCTGCCTAAAGCTTCCCAGCTGGATCCAAACCATTTACTGCAAACATACTGCAACAGATATGACACATCTCTTCTGCTGCTGCAGCTGCTGCTGGCAGGTACTGGCTTTACTGTCTTGGTTTCTTCACCACCTTTGTGATACACAGAATCTTCCAATGCCCAACACTAAGAGCCCCTTCCTGATACAACAGACTTGACTCAGAAGGGATAAAGATGGATGTGGAAAAAGGCATTTCCTATGAACTTTAGGGTGGACAGTATTAGTGACCCCATTGAGCAGAGATATGAAACAGCATTACCTTCTGAATGCTTCACTGTCAACAGATGTTTGGGCACAAGGTATACACAGACATAGAACATATCAAAAGCACTTACACAGTAACTTTCAGGCCCTGAATGGGTACATTATGATTCACAAGTGAGGAAAATAAACAAACACCCCCTGCACGTTACAATCTGTATGGACACATTACTTGAAGTGGTATCAGTGCTGAACAGTCAGTGTCACACAGACAAGAGCTTGCAGCGTACCCAAGGCTAGAACTGAAGCATGCTGGCTGCAAGAAGTAATGTTTCCAGGCTTAAGATGAAGATAAATCCAGTTTCTGTTTTCATGCAGGCCTTTTTTAAGCCAAGGTCATTAGCTCATAACTGCAGAGGACTGTATGTACGTAAGGCTACACAGGCACTTCTCAGTCAGATCCCATATTTCCTGGCGTCTCAGTTGAGACTACCTGATATGAGATGTGACTTCACACAGTGACTCTCCTGCGCTCTAGGGACAAATTGCCTGTTAATTTATTTTGGCTCCATAGCAGCTGAAGCCAGCCTACACAATGCCTGCCCTCATCTTGCCTATAACCTTGCACCAGCTCCAGTGCTCATTGGACTGTTCTAGATGCCATTTCAGAACACTAACCCAGCAGAAAACACTGCATGGGTTTGTGCTGTGTAAGTGCACTGTCCCACAAGTTAGTCCACAGCAAGCGAAGAGAAGGCTTGTGTGGCCAGCACCATGCAGGACTGCAGCAACCAGCAGTGCAGGCGTTCAGCTTCCATTACTGTGGCACTGCAACCTAGCAAGCACACTAGGGATGAACACATTGTACGGTTGTTCATCCTTCAGAGCCTTCCTACTGTCCATATGCAATGAAAAAGGGGAGGGGAGGAGGAAGGGGGGGCAGGAAAAGAAACAACCAGTGATCACTCCTGAAAAGATGACGAGAGATGCACTACAGGGATAGACGCTCTTCTCTTCCCCTCCCCAATGTCTTTCATTTTTGTCTTCAGCGATCTGTTCCAGTTTTTATACTCTGCCCAATAGCAAAAACATTCCTACCCCATTATATGAGAGAGAAAGCAGCCACTCACTGCTTGCCACCTGTGGCCACAAACAAGTTTGATACCACCTTCCAAGCAGCTCCCATCTCGCTGATCTGAAGGTCAGTAGACCTCCTCTCCAGATCCAGAGACCACAGTGCCAAGGCAGAGGCTTTATCAGACAAAGCAAAAGTCAAACAAGGGACTTCCTTGCCCTAGAACAGCAATTCTTGGACAGTTTTAGCATGCTTGGCCATAGATTTAAGACAGAACATGTACTTCATGCTTCTTGTATTGTATTATCTGCTCCCCATTTTTATTTCTGTTTATTGCAGCTATTTTCAGCTTCTTATTGCTAGAGGATATATCATATTCCACCTCCATGTGATACTTACGGATTTCTTCCATCACTACTGTGTTGTCCATGGCTATATGTACTGCCAGTGAACTCCATGTATCAAAAGCTGCAAGTTTTCTATAGGAAAATTAAAACAAAAAGTTAGCAGGGATTAGTTACAAGACAAAGATGGTGGTGTATCAGAGACGAGAAACTGAATTAGGAGAGACTGGCTTTTATCAGTTATGCTGTAAGTATGCTTTTATACATGGATCAGAGTTGTAGGCTTCACTGCCGCTAGTTATTACAGCTAGAAGAATAAACAAGATTGCAAATGGGACCGCAAATGGGACCACACCTGGGAATCTGTCCCTCAACAGCTGACGAGCACAAGAGCCCTGATACAACCTCCATCTTGAATCCCGTAACTTCTGGCTACCAGAAAGTGAAACAGCATAAAAGTAAATAATAATAAAATAAAAAGAGAAATAACTTTTGACTTTCTGTACGTATTTCCTGATCCTGAGCTAATTTGGCATATGGTCTGATCTAGGAAAGTTACTTTTAGGCAATTCTAAACCTGTTCCAGAGAATAGGTTAGAATTGCTCATCTAATCAATGTGAAGGAAGAATAGTGACAGAAGGGAAAACGTTAGTAAAGGCAGTCCATGCTCTAGCACTACTCTGATCCTCTGCCTGTTGCCATGGAACCCAGGTAGCAAATACTCATGCTTTCTTCTGCTAATGCATTAGTGACTTGATGGCTCACTGAAGCTTTATAATAATGACATTGTTGTCAGGTCATCAGAGATCCAAACAACAGCAATGATCCTCTACTCTGAAACTTACTTTTGGTCTGCTGCAGAGTACTGTGCTCCGTTCTAGCGGCAAGCACATTACTTCTCAGATGTGGAGAGCCATTTCTGGGTGTTGTTCTCAACTTGAAACCTGTTTCCTCTCACATCCTGCCAGCATATGAATGACAGAAGAGCTCTTTCCAAGTTCTTGCCCAAGCAGGTCAATAAGGTCAACTAGGTTGCTGGCTTAGCATCATTAAAACATATAGTTGCCCTTCAGTCCAAGGGCAGAAACCTGTAAGCTACGAGGTTACAAATCAAATGACCTCACTGCATGCTTCAAAAGATATAAAGGAAAAATGCAGCACTTACTTGAGCACTTGTGCAACTGTGTTTGGTCCATACCACTGACCTATGGATTTTCCCTCTCCAACTCCCATCTGGGCTGCATCACAAGAAAAAAACTAATTAGCAAATAATGTCATCTACACTGTTTCCCTTCCTAATCAGTTTGTATTTAACAGGGAAGAAATCTCAGTTAGAAACATTATGGAGCCAGCAGAACCTAGCCTTTCATCTACCCTATCATAGCATCACAGAATGGTTAGGGTTGCAAAGGACTTCTCATGGGGTATCTTAATGTAGATGGAAGAAAAAAGGATGTCCTGAAGGGCTATAAAGAAAACCTTTTCCCCAAAATGCAGTAACACGTAAGTTCAAAAAGGCAATACTACCTCAGAAGAAAAATCAGACTGTTTGATTACCAGACCACCCCTGTAATCTTAAGTTCTGTTCACTGAAGCTATACCTTAATAGTACCTTAAGAGCTTATAGGAAAAACTGGAACAGGCCACTTCTACTTGCCAGGTAAGTTTATATGAAAGTGTGATCCTTCCTTAATCTGTTTGCTATTTCTGAGAGTTTCTTTGATCAGCAATCTTCTCATATGATAATGTCCTAGTAAGAACAGCAGCCACGTGCATTCCTCTCACCTTAGCTAGCTACGATAAGGAAAGTGATGCTGAATATAACCTAAAGCATTAGGCAAACCTGATGGCCTTAATGGAGTCAAGAAGAAAAGTGCATCATAATCCATAATAAAGAGTGGTAGCTTTACAGCATGTCAGAAAACAAGCTGCAGAGTGTCATGTACTACCTGACCTGCTCACCAAGCCAGTTAAAGAAACAGTGATGTTCTAAACTCATGGGAAACCCAGACTGAGCATCTCCACATTCTTCAGCCTTCAGGCTCTTACCTATCTGGTGAATGGAGTAGTAGCTGTCTTTTTTGTCAATGAAGGCATTAAGAACGCTGAAGTAATTATCCATCTGCCTCTTCCCTTTTATCCACCTCCAGTCTGAGACACACAAGGGGATATATGAAACAAAACATGGTATTTATTAGCAACGAGAGGTTGCAAGCTACAATTCCCTGTGCATCAATCAACTGATCCAATTTTCATGCCACCATCTTATTACTTGGCATCTGGGTCATTTCCAACACTAAAAAATTAATTTTTAAAGAAAAGTAAGCATTCTGACAGCTGGGATAAAGGAATATCACCCACAGAAAAGCAAATAAGCAAAAAAATCAGACAACAAAATTGTATCTCTACCCTACAAATGGGGAGTGGGATTACAATTTCTCATTGACAGGCATGAGCTACATATTCTGTGGAAAACAAGTGACCTCAATACAAAAATCAGCCCCATCACATTCAAAAGCCATCAACACCTGTCAAAAGTAAGCTCTTGAAGAGCTTCTTACAGACCAAACATGGGTGAAGCACAACAGAAGCATTCAGAAGAACAGACTACACTCAGTAAGTGAGGGAGGCAATGAGACAAATCTGAACTATAAAAAACGATCAATCTACAAAGTTGATTTAAACTGCAGTTATATAAAAAAACCTTTCAAGAAAAACCTATTATGCTCTTGCCTTCAGTAGATTTCACTAGCACGTGACAGGGCTCTGCTTTGTTTTAAGGCTTGGACAATTATGTCTACCTACGTAGTTGCAGAGAGCAGGGAAACACCTGTTTCAGGGTTTCCAGTAGACTGTTCTCTCAACAGTCCTGCACTTGAGAAGCCTTCAGCAGTTCCCAGCTGGGACCTTGCTATCTGCTGTCCTTACAAGGAGTGCACTGGTGGGAGCACGTGGCTCTGGAAGCCAGTATAGTCTGTGCACTGGTTTACCTCTTCCCAGATGCCTGCAGACCAAGGCCTGAGCAAAGATCATCTGGCCACATCGCAACATACAGCCCCAGCCAGTATCAGATGTGGGACCAGTTCCTCCTGTAAATGAGGAGAGAAAATAAGTATGTAATGAACAGTAAAGCAGTGGGAAGAGGGAGAAGAAATGAAAGCACAGAGGGAAAAGAAAATAAAGCACTGGAAGTCTGCACTGGGGTAGCAGGTTCATGTAAGAAACTGGGCAGATAAGGACTATCTTAGCTCACATACCCAAGGCTGAAGACAAAAATGTAGTTATCATTGAGTAACTTACTGGCATCTCTTAAAACCAACCAAACAAAATCCTCTAACACAAACTGAAAGGGGAAAAAAACTTCAAAGGGAAATCAAAACAACTCAACTACAGAAATGAATTCCTCTGGAGCACAACAGTCCTTGAACATAGCTGCAGACTCCCAGCCCAATTCAGAGAACATTTCTACACCAAGGCGCTTGTTACAGGCAACTTCTCATAATCCTTATCTTGAAAAGGCAACTCATCATGCAAAACAAGTAAGTTGCAAGAGTTTACGCATCATAAGCGGCTATGGCTGGATGAGATTCCAAAGTGAACAACTTAGGCCAAAAAAAACCCCCTCAAAACAACCCAACAGCCAAAAACCCCACCTCAGCAATAACTAAACCCCCACATCCTACATAATTCTGGAGGATAAGATGGATATTAGCTCACAGTAGAAAGTCTTAGACAAAGGCCTCAGGGCTGGAAGAACCTCCCTGACAGAACTTCAAAAGGAAACTGCTGCTCCTCCACTGAAGCTTTGGCTTATTATCTCAAGCTTCACACATAAAATGTTTATAGCGTGACCACAGCAAGTGAGCTGTCTTACAAGCACACAGTGAGCTATGCCTTCGCACAGCTGGTACAAGTAGCGTCTTTGTAATGCTGCTTTCTTCTTTCAGTCCTTATGCAACTATTCTGCACGAAAAGCATACAGAGAAAATTCACTCAAGAGAAATACTTCCTCAGCTTCTGGATGGTCAGTAGCTATCTTCTGTATTTTGTCAGCAAATTATAACATACACAACATCCAAAATTAAAACTGCTTTACAAAATTAGCATTAGACATTCCCCTTCCCTCTGTGCTTGCCCACTTAAATATTGTGAGCTCTTCAGAGAATAAGTGGGGAACAGTAAGAGGAATGACTGGGAGAAGAAGGACTGGAAAAGGTTTGCTGCATGACATGCAAATCATACGTATACTGTAAACTGGAAATGACTCAGAAAAATGGGATCTCTGTTTTGCCTCCCACCCCTTTAATAACTCACACAGAAATCCCAGACATGTTTGTGAGCCATAGTTAAAGACAGGGTAACCCTTCAGTTTCAAACACATTTAACTATGGCTTACAAATATGAACTTAAAGGGACTAAACTGCATTAAAGATGCCTCATAACTTGTTAGGCAAAGGGTTTCCCAGCAAGGAAAGAACAGAACAAACCAGAAGGACCAGCTACCAAGAAGTCTCTTTTCCAAATCTGAGCTGTTTTCCCCACTGACAGTGAAGACACGGGTGGGACTTGTAAACCCATTTACCTGCTCTTAGATGTCGTCTGATACACCTTCCACCCAGTACACAAAACCAAACCACAGAAGGGACCATGCAGAATATCTTAAGGAATGAAGGCTTCCACCTCCCATTTCACTGGGAAATGTTCCTCATATCATTAAGTTCCTATGTGTAACAGCCACTTCAGGCATTTAACCTCTCCCAACAACAATAAAAAAATCCACGCACAGTCTAGAGCAGATGCACAAAGGCAGTGATTTCAGTATCTCATCTTGAGCTTTCATTACTTTAATCCACTTCAAGCCCAAGACCTTCATTAAAATAATATTACATGTTAGATTTATGCAGGACCTAATGAACATGAAGTACAAAAAACTTCCCATTCTGCTCAAAGAAAGGATGTTTCTAGGTACGCTTCCCAAACTCATTCTTGTACCCTTTTTAAAATCTCTGTTGTCCCTCATACCCAAGGACATAAGGAATTCTCATTCTCAGATAAGCAAAAAGTCAATTTAATGAACTGCATTTCGGATCCTTATAAAAGGAAGTGCATTAATGTTATACTCGTAGGGACTGTTTTATTAGGTAGAGATACTGAATTATCGCCATTTCCAGAGTGTTCTTAGACTTGTCCACACTACATACCAATAGCAGGGAAGTTCTTTCTGTAGGTGAACCAAAGCCGAGAAGTCACATCCAACAGGATCTCTTCTTTCTCTGAAAAGATTTTCAAGCATTGGAAGGCATGCATGTGAAGGAAGCACCAAACACAGCTAAATCCATCTCCCACTCACCTTCCCCAATACCAGCAGCATTCTGCTTCTCAGTCTGCATGACCAGAGACAAAAACTGGTTGAGGAAGAGCACTGCTGTGCAGAAGAAACTTCACTTTTTCCCCCCAAAATAGCTGCAAGCAACCCAAACACATTACAGCCATAGGCAAATTATAGAGCAGGAAACCACCTTCTTGCTTTTTCCCTGCGCCATCTCCTCGCCTCAACAATTCTGGCCTCATGATACAAGGCCCAGCAACTGGTAACTTTCTGGACAAAAATATTCCAGGGTCCATGGAGATGGCCAGACAGACAGAAACCGGGCAGTTACAGTCTGCATGCTTTGCCAGCTGTCCTGGGTTCAGCAGCAGCAGTCATTTTTCTCCTTCTCAGTACCTGGTGCAGTGCTGTGGTTTTGACTTTCAGCCTGGGAACAGTGCTGATAACACCAATGGTTTCAGTTGCTGCTCAGTAATGTTTATTCTGACCAAGGACTTTCTGAGTCTCATGCTCTGCCAGGGAGGAGGGGAAGCTGGGAGGAAGCAGGAACAGGACACCTGACCCAAACTGACCAAAGAGGTATTCCATACCACAGCACATCATGCCCACTATATAAACTGGGGGCAGTTACCCAGAAGGGTGAGATCACTGCTGGGGTCAGGCTAGGTATTGGTCGGTGGGTGGTGAGCGGTTGTATTCTCTTCCCTTGTTATTTCCCTTCTCATTATTATTGGTGGTAGCAGCAGTGGTTTGTGTTGTGCCTTAGTTACTGGACTGTTCTTGCTTCAACCCGTGGGAGTTACATTCTTTTGATTCTCCTCCCCATCCCTCTGGGAGCAGGGGGAGGAAGTGGAGCAGGGGAGCTAACGAACTGTGGGGCTGATTTACAGCTGGCTTAAACAATGACACAAGCAAACGGACAGACTTTGTAGTGTGCTTATAGGTTTGCAGTCACCTTGCTGTTTAGAAAGCAAAGCATGATACTAACACAGTCCTCTGAAGCATTAGAGCACATTGCATTGTGCATGCAAACTACCTGTGAAAACACTGTATTTCCGGCCAAGGATCCAAACAGGTTCTTTGGTCTCAGGGAAGTCTTCATATTCGAACCTGAGAGTGTCATAAGTAAGAGTAGCTAGAAAGAGAAAGGAGAAATTACATACCTTTCAGGGCTTTTCCTTGTGTTTTAAAAGCCATACAAAACTAGAGAATCAGAACTGCCATGGCCCAGTAAAATACACACCCAGAGCACCTGGCTCTAGCTGGCAAGGAATGGTGGAGCTCCACATGCAACCACCACATCTTGCAAGGCACAGAGAGCTGACACAAGCAGAAAAGCAGGGTGATTTCCAGGATAGATCAACTCCAAACTCTACCCAGTGCAGAAAACATCTAGGACTTCAGCTGGCAGCTGCACTGTATTCCCCAGAACATGCACCACCATGTATGCCATCAACAACGATATCGAGGTCCTCTTTTCAAGTGAGCGAAGTGATAAAAAAATCTTCTTCCAGAGAATGCAATGAAAAGCACACATCACAACAACATGGGAACTAACCCTCACTCTGCCCATCAGTTCCTCCTCAAGCAGAAATGAAGCCAGCAGAAGTCATCATCTGCCCTGAAAACAGCCTGCAGTTTGTGGAGCAGCACTACCTTTACAGATGTCACACTAAAATCCAAGGAATGCAGAGCTGTACTTGTTCACAGGTGATAGACAAACCTTAGGTCTATTTTACTGACTCTCTTCACAGCATGGCATCCATCAGTGCCTATGCATGTACTCTCTTACATGACCATTACAGAACAACTCAGCAGCACAGGCTGCCCTTGGATCAGGGCATCCTAAGCTTTCATACAAAAGGCACGGGAAAAATAAACTAAATGGAGAGTTGGATGATCTGTGCCCTGCTAGATCTGCATTTGAAAATAAGGCCTGGGAATCCTGGAAAAGAACTATCTCATTTTGCAGGTGCCACTTCTTTAACAATGCACCTATGAAATTTAAAACAGAATAAAGCCAGACTGTTCTGTAACTGTTAAAGTGGATATTGAAAACATCTCTTATAGCAAACGCAATCAAACCCATGGTAACGTGACACAAGTTTAAAACAGGACAACAGATCAACCAACCACAAGCTCCTCTCAGTCCCATTTCCTGGTGAAAGCCACCACATGGTGCACACTTTGCCTTTTGCTTCTCAGGAGAGTCACCTGCTGATGTTCTCTGATCCTGCCTACGTAGCAGACCTCACCCTTACCACAAGTAGAAGCTGTTCATAGACACACTTTCCTCCCAGCCATAAACCTTAGCTTTCCAAAGCATCATCTGGTGCACCACCAAACAACTTGGCTGATTTGCATCAATGATAGCTCTAGGAAGTCACCACTGGGTTCTGCCCCACCTTCCAGACATCTAGGATACTCCACATTGTGCTTGGGCAAACAAGCTACACAAGACATTTTGTTCTCCTGTAGGTGCCTCATCAGCCTCCTGCCCCTGGGGTATCTAACCTGAAATTCCAACTCCAAATGTCAAAGAAAATATCTGAGTAGCAGCAGCTACTAATTACTAAGACCAACTCCTGTTTAAACAGGAACTCTGGCAACAGAGATTCAAACATGCTCCTAAATCATATTTTGACTCTGGCCCTAACCCTAGCCCAAAAGATTTAAAGCAGATTTCTAATAAAATGAGTGACACAAGGGTGCTACACAGAAACTATCAAGCTCCCTACCACCCCTCTTTCTCCTTCCTAGCAACATTTCTCATCTTCGTCAGAGGATGTCACATCCTCTGTGCTCCACATCGTGCAGGTCCTTAGCAAGAACAGGATTTGCCAACTGGCAGCTTCACCACAATGATCTGCTGGAATGTTTCCTCTTCAATCAAAGCTAGGAGAGGAAGGTGACAGCAGGCAGAAGGGATTCCCAGGCTGCCCACTGTACCAGCTGCCTGTTCAGGGAATGCAGCACACGCAAACTACAAGTGCTATGCTGTTGCGCATTCAGGAGGAAGGTACCAGACTTGCAACGCCTGACATCTACGCTCTGCACAAAGGTCTTGTATGTCGAGCTGCACATCTGAAAGATGTGATCAGGCATTAGCTGTTTACTGCCACCATCTGAAAAGGTACAAGTGCTATATCCAGAAGTTAAGGTTTCACCTTCACAGGGAGAAAATCCAGGTGACTGCTCCCAGTTAGTATCAACATTACAATGGGAGCAGTAAGCTCCTTACAAGGCTTGAAGCCACCATTTCCTTTACAAGCATTTACTTTCATACACTGGCACTCCTTCAAAACTACCTATTGTGCTACTCTGCAGATGAGCTAAACATGAGCCAGTGGGACCCAAACAATCCACGCAGGGATACAAAGATGTCACAGCTTGCACAGGAGCCCTTCTCTCCCACTTACAGTTAGAGGCAAAAGGGCTGGAAATAAAGCTGGAAAATCAGCCAGCAGAAATCCCACTTGAAAATGGTCCTTCAGAGCTGCAGAAGTCAGGTGAGATCAGCAAATTTCTCAGGCAGTACTCCAAAACTTCACCTTCAAGAAGCCCTCCGTCTATTTTAAATCCTGACCTCTGAGCATCCAGGACAGTGGAGCAGCAGCCCCTGCAGAAAATCCAAGTGCACATCCAATACAATAGTTCATCTTCTTTCTGTGCACAATGGATTTATTGTTAAAAAGCCAAGAGTCCCAGCCCCACAAAGCACACCCTCAGAAAGTTGGCCTTGCTTGCCAGGAGCCTTGGATATGCTGTGAATGATGCTTGGTTGACTGGATCTCTACCCCATGGCACACCTTCCACGGGGTCTGCTGAAGTGTCCCAGAACACCTTTTCAACCCACACCCTTGCTAGAAAGCTCCAACAGAAAAGGCAAAGCTTTGTACATGCCTTTACAGAAAACAACTATACTAAACAACAAAGATAAATGCAGTCAAACTAAAACTGCATTAAAGACCATTAAAACAGTTTTGATACACAGAATTAGAGTACAGGGTGAAGTTTTGCCTCCCTTCTCATAGTCTTAAACTGCACAACAGAAAACTAAGCTTAAAACATTACCCCAACTTGTAATAAGCTCCCACATAACCAAACACTGAAGTGCATCACTGGGCAGCAGACCCTGACTGGTGATGTCAGTTTGCAAATGTGTTGAAGGCAAACTACGTCCTTGGCAGCCAATAACTTCATCTGCTTTACCAAAACTGGCACTCTGGGAAACCAGTAACAAGTCAAAATTTTGATGACTCAGATAGAAACGTGGCAAATGATTTTCCCCGTGGTTTGCACAGCAAACAGCTGATGTTCACTCCAGCATCATCTTGGTTACAGTGTGCCTGCACAGCTCAATTGTTTCATTGAAAAACTTCCTATACAAAATACTGAAGCAGAGATTTGGAACACCACACCGAAGGAAAAACAAGCTTTGCAAGACTTCCCTTCCCAAAATGCTTCCTGGGCTTCCCCAGTATCTACAGAGGTATTACTGTCGAACACTGAAATGCTCCTCAGGCAGAGCCCACAAAAGCTCAGAAACATTTCTCGTTCATCCTTCAATTAACACTGCCACAGAAGAACCAGAAACAGAGGGGATGATCATCTCCCTCAGCTAATAAAGGTGCATCAGCCAAGGTAGCGTGGGGAGGAGGAATGCTACTGGCTATAGAGTATTTCAAAACAGAGGTGAGAAGGTACATTTACTGTGTTAATGAAGCTCATTGCTAAAAACCACCTAGAAAACAGGTAATGGAAGAACAGTCCAAACCCCTATTTCTGGCCTTTGAAGAAATAAAATTCTTTCCTTTCCCCTAAGACCTTTCAAACAAGACAAAACTCATCTATCTAAGCAACTACGAGATATTAAGAAACAGCCAAGGAAGAAAGTTGTTCAACTGGAGAGTGGCACTTTCCCGGAGACCCAGAGCAAACAGCTTAAAGTCTGCCCATCAGGCCCCTGTCTCAGAGGCACAGATGCACACAAAGGGGCTTGAGCTCTCACTGCTCCAAAGCCCGGAGACCCACCTCCTCTGGGCACACTGGAAATCCAGCCCTATTGTCTATTACAGCAAGGTTTTCCTTCTCTTTGTGATCCTTGTAATGCTTACACAAAGGGAAACCAAACACATCTCCCAGCTCAGGTTGTGCAAGTTCACTTGCTGGAACGCGTTTCTGTTCCCAGGGTATGTGAGACCGGATACATCAACACACAAGGACACACCAAGCAAAGTCAGGGCATTATCAGCTGGAAGACACTGATAATAGCAGCACCTGCACCAGGGCCAAAGCAAAGTCAAGACAGCGGTCTGGAGGGAGGGACAAGAGCTGCGGACTCCCTGTTGCACACACATGCTCCCCCAACACTGAGGAGGAGCCCAGGCAGCACAGGAGAACGTTTGTGATTACGGAACAACATTTATCTCTCAGAAGACGGATGAAAGCTGTTACTAACCAAGGCTACGAAATACGCGAGTCCTAACACTTCTTTTTCTTCTCTCCCCTATGAAGCAAAGCCTCTAACGCGAAAGGCTTTGCTGGCATTCTCAGTGAAGGCGAAGAGCGGCTCAGCCTCTTCACCCCTCGGCGCAGTAGGTGGCCTCAGCCACCCCTCCCACCCTTCGGTTCTCTTCCCGGGCAGTCCTGTCTAGGCCATGCCGCCAAACTAACGTGGAAGAGCTCAGTACGTTCAGGCACGACGGCAAAAGCCAAGCTGGTGACGGCAGGAGGGGTTCGGCTCTCTGCTGAGAGATCTCCCTCTCAGCTCCGGCCTGCAGCGGCGGGAACGGAGCCACCGCTGGGCTGACCTGAACCCCCGGCTTCCCCTGCATCCCCCAGGAAAGCGGCCAGGCCCCCTCGGGTCCCATAGGGCTGAGAACGCCGCTTCCGGGACCGTACCCCAGGGAAGGAGCGACTTCTCCCGCTACCAGCAAGGCAAGAGACGCGCCTAAGAGCACCGGGAGAGGCCGCGCCGTTCCGGGCTGCCCAGGCCTAGGCAGCCCAGGGAAGCCGCAGGCCCCAACCAGCCGCTGGGCCGGGCCGCGGGCTCCTGGGGACGAAGCAGACGCGCTCCTGACACCGGAGCGCTGGAAAGGGCCGCCCCGACACCCACCTGCGTCCATGGCGGCGGCCCCGCCGAGGGCTGCACCCGCCGCTGGCCCCGCCGGCACATACGCCCCGGCGCAGCCTTGCGCGGCTGCTGGCGCGAGCGC
>JAOEHY010006354.1:0-21074 GCA_025447955.1 Psilopsiagon aurifrons | reverse complement strand
GAATCTGTTATCGGGAGCAGGGCGATAACTAAAACCACATCCAACCTCTGCCGCACCGCACTTGCCAGCTCTTGTTGGGTTTGCGCAAGCCAGGAGCAGCAGGGACGGTTTCACTTGGGGCGTGTGGGAACGGCTCCAGCTCCGTGTTTGGGTTGGGGGGGGGTGGGGGTGGTGTTGTTGGAAAATGGCAATCTCTCGAGTTGGAAAAGTTTGGCACGGATATATCCATGTTGAGGTACTTTATCAAAACACAGGCACTGGAAAGGTGGAGGGGGGGAGCTGCCGCTGCTTTTGGCACTGCCAGTGCCCCCCTAGAGCTCGCTGCTGCTCTGGCCTGGTCAAAGGAGCGGCTCTTTTTCCTTTCTCACCCTCAAAATTGAGGAAAAAGGCTTAAAACGTGAGCTGGAGCTTGCAGTGATGAAGAGGGAGAGCCTTGAGCACTGTGAGCATTTGGGATATGCCTGAGGCTTCCCAGCCCCACATTTGGATGAGCAGGGGGTCACGATGCAGAAGTGTCCCCAGCATCAGCCAGGACCCCACTGGACCAGGACCAGCTCACTGCCTTGCCAGCAGCTCAGGGATAGGAGCCAGCAAGCACTCAGGAGCAATTTTTTTAGCAAAATGAGGACATTTTGGTTGAAAATAAAGGAGTTCTGAAAAGAGCAGTTCCAGTGCTCCTGGAGCTTGGTGCCCTTAGACCACCCTCGTGTCTTACAGCTGCCCAAGGGTGACTGTGCAGGATAATGGGACATGGATCTGGTGGCTGGTTCCTCTCCAATCCTCTGCTCCCTGCCAGTGCACCAAGTGCCTTTGCCCTCTGCTTGTACATCCTCACCTGCAGCTCTGATACCGCAGCTTTCCAAGAGTTTGGTAATCCCATTGGAAGGTCTCCTGCTGCTGGTGGTGCTGGTGTCCATCAGCCAGGGCTGCCTTCCATTGAGATGAGCACTGGCTGCCAGCACCGTGCCTTGCTGACCACTCCCAGTGCCGAGCAGGGAGTGGTGCTGGGGGGATTTATCCTCACCCCTGAGGAGAGAAGGGGCACTGCTGCACCCCAACACCTCACCTTGCGCCCAAGGCTGGTGCACACCACGCAGTTGCTGCATAAGCCCTGGCATTGGGGCTCAGCACCCTCGGGTGGCACCTACAGCCACGAGGCTGCTCACATCCTGCAGAAGCCACGGGGCTGCTCTGGCAGAGGCAGATGAAAGCATCCGGGGCCGTCACGGGCGTTATGGATGGGCTGCGAGTGCTGGCAGGAGCAGCACAGACACTGCGGATGTGAAGGGAGCCTCTGTGCTTCTGAGCCCTGATGGATGAGATGCAAGTGCAGCCGTCCACATACTACATCACCACTGCCTCAGCCCCTGACCGAGGTGCTTTGAACCCCAGAGGTGATTGTCTCCACTGAGGGTGAGAAGGGTAATTTTCCCCTCTGGGTTCCAGCAGGAATAGAAAGGTCCCAGGAAGACCCATGACAGGGCTGGTGGCTCAGCAGGTTCCTGGGAACCAGGGGTAAGGCAGCTCAGGGGCAGTCAGGACACTGTGGACATGTGGAGGATGAGGCTCCGAAGAGGACGATGCTCCATTGAGGGGCTGGAGTACAGCCAAAGAGCATGCAATGGCAGCCAAGGGGAAGAGATGAAACATCTGAGCTGGCAGGGAGCTCCCACAGCCACAATGCCCAGCACTGATGGGTGAGCAGCAAAAGGGGAGATTAAAGCAGTAGGGAGGCTGATGCTGGTCAATGCCAGCACCCCCAGGCTCATGAGAGGTACCAGGGAGCAGTGAGTGGTGGGCCAGTCTGCGGGATGCTCGGTGACAGTGATGCTCCATCCATGCACAGACCTACCATCAGGCTCGCAGTTTACCACAGGGCCACCTTTCATCAGTGACAGGCAGCCTGGCTGGTCCCTGTGCTACTGAGGACCATGTAGTCCTAGGGCTGGTAGGGCTGCACGATGTCTCCTGCCCTCCCACCTCAGCTGGGTCAGTGGTAATGAGCTCCCCCTCCAAACCACTCACTGCAGCATCTGAGGGGGCGATCAGGATCCCCCACCCCCAGCCCATCCTCTCCCTAACCCAAACCCAGTGGGTCCAAGCAGGATGGGCCCCCAGATAACCATCGAGAAGCATTGCCATTGGTGTCCCCAGCATCACAACCCCTCCCCTCCTCAAAGACCTCCCCTCTGCCCGCGGAGCAGGAGCTGCAGAGTGGGTGCTCTGGGATTTCCCAGAGTTTGTTATTACAGAGAGAGAAAGAAAAGGGCTCAAGGGATCAGCGGGGATGAAAAATGCTTTAGAAACACAGGAGATCATTTACCAGGTCACCTCCACCACCGAGTTTGCCAAGCTGATAAAGGCAAGCAAACATATTAAGGCGCGCACAGCTTGATTTGAAACGGCTGCTCCCAAACAGCCAATTACTCCAGGCTGTTCCAATCCAATTAGGAATGCTGTTCCCCTGATTACAGCGGTGTGTTTTACAAATACAGCACAACTCCCCGGGTTCAAAGAGCAATCTGTGAAAGGGAGCTGGGTAAGAGGCAATCCAGTGCCTGCAGCCAGGGGAGGCAGACTCCATCCCTGGGATGCAGAGGTCCCCATCCGCAGGGATGTGGGTACCACAGGGGATGGGATGCCCAAACCCCAGGCCCAGAGGAGCTGCTCTGTGACTGTCCTTAAAGCAGCAGAGCCAAGGAGGCAGAGCCATTCTCCAAGCTGTGATTCTCATCTGGAGCTGGACCAAAGGCTTATCCAGATGGGGGAATGCCACTGGGGTCTTTGTTAGTGCTACCCCTCTGTAGGCCCCTCCAGGGTCTCAGCAAAGGCCACCCCAGGTCACCCAGCTCAGTCTGTGATGCCCACAAGCCTTTCCCAGGGACCCATCAAGCTTTGAGGTTTATCCCCTGCGTATTGAAAGGAAAACCCATCCTCAGTGCAATGCTGGGGTGGGGATTTGCCATTATCCGGTTGGTGGAAAGAGGCAGCTTAATAGGGAGAAACCAAGACAGGACCATTGGGGCTTAGGCCAGTCTGGGATGGATACAAGCACAAAGGAGGAATGAATCGCGTCTCCTTCTAACTGGGATCACGATCCCTTCCAGATCTGATATCCCATCACTTGGAGCAAAGTGAAGCAAACCAACTAACTCATCCCCAGACTCCCGCACAGGATGATAAATGAACCTACAGACTCCATCCCCAATCCAAGGGGCTGAGCTGGGCTGGGGTGGGGCAGGAAGGGCCAGGGCTTTGCTGCAGCTCCAGCGCCTCTGTGGCCATCCAAAGCCTCACCACAACTGCTCCAATGGATCTGCTCCAAGCTCCTGGCGAGCGGCCACCTCTGGGGTGTAGCACAGCCGCTGTTATTAGAACGTGTGACAGCAGCTCGGGATGGAAAGTGAAGCCAAACATCCCCCATCTGAAACTCCGGCAGGAATTTCAAGCAGGGGGAATGCAATTTCCAGCCTGGAGGAAAGCCAACAGCACCAGGGTGAGAGTTTCCTTAATACAGCTCTGCAAAACCCCGGTACAGAATTGCCCATGGCTGCAGCAATAACAGGGAGCTGGAGACAGCAAAAACACCCACCGGCTCCAAGGGTCCTATCCCCTGCCGCTGGGATCTTCAGTCCTCTTTAGGTTCTGCAAGGATTTGGAGCCCGAGTCCACGCTGTATGGACTGAGGCAAAGCCCTTCTCTTGTCTCAGGAGCATCCCAGGGGTGAGGGTTTTGGCAGGGGAATCTCCGCTCCCTCCATCACCCCAGGAGGGATGTGGGTTCCACAGCGCCATGATATCTCCCTAATGGCATTTTGGGGGTTCCACAGCTCCATGGTATCCCCCTAATGGCATTTTGGGGCAGCAGCATCCCCGTTACCCCTGCACCAGGAAGCAGAGCCTGCTCACAGCAGCGCAGACACGGCTGGCTCCTATCCAGCTGGAGTTACAAAAGGAGCCATTCCCTGTTTCTGGTTTTGATTTAAATAATCCCAATAAGGGGATAAAGCAGCCAAAACCCACCGGGGTTTTTTTAAAGCTTCAATTTAAGAAATAATATACATGAAATGTGCGATTTTTATTAGAGCAGGCAGAGCTGTGGAGCATCAGACACAGCCCTTTGCTCCCCAAACCTCTGTCCCGCAACTCCAGTGAGTAACTCTTGTCATCCATCGTGCTCCATGCAGCTTCCCAGAGCTGCCTTGGCCTCACTTCCCATTTCCCACACATACAAACCCAGGGCTGGCTGCAGTGATTCCTCTCCTGGTGCCCTCCTGGGTGAAGACACGAGAGTGAAAATGGTTTCACATCACCCTGGAAAGGAAATAGTACAGCGATGGGGAAGGGGCACAAAAGCAAAGGTGCTTCTTTTGCGTTTAATTTGCTGTTACCCCATGCCTCATCACACAGGTCTGTGGAAGCAGAGGGATTTCTTTATCCTGGTTAGATGTATGGGGCAACAAGGCCATTTTCAGCTTAGAAAGGCCATTTTCTCAGGGGTGAAATGTTGCTGTTTGCAGATGGATGATGTCTGCAACTGCAGCCTGTGGATGAACCAGGACTTAGAGTGCAGCGCCCAGCACCCTGATGGGTGTTTGGGGGGGGATCTGCAGCCCAAAAACCCCAGGGACAAGGTGGGTTCAGTGCTGCGAGGGTAGCAAAGTCCCCATGGGTTTACCAGAGCCACAACCCAAGGGTGAACCATTGTCACCTCTGTCTTTCCTGAGCAAGATCCCATCATCAGCAACTCATCACCAGCCTCTCCAGCACCCCTGGCATCCCCAGCAGTTATTTCTGCTGCATCAATCTGTACAACAAGCAGTTGACTGACCAGCCCCAGGTATCTGCTTACCTGCTTTTTACAAGCTTAGTAACTCTCTGAAGCCATAATTATATGCTCATTGCTGATCTCATTTGGAGTTAATTACATGCCAAATAGACATCTCTCTAATGTGCTTGGAAGCATCCCAGTAAGGGCTCGGAGCAGCCCATCAATATGGATGTGAACATGGGTATTTATTCTGCGGGTGTTTCACCACACGGTGCTTTATTTGTGGGTCTGAATCAATAGTGTTATCCCAGGATGGGGGAGATGTGGCACCAGTTCAGCTCCATAGGAGAAGGAGAACACAGGGGTAACCTCTGGCCACAGCAGCTGAGACCTGACCCATGGCAGTGCCAGCACTGGGTCAGCCCCAAATCCATCAGCTCTGATAACATAAAATGGTTTGGGTTGGAAGGGACCTTAGAGCTCATCCAGTTCCACCCCTCTGCAATGGACAGGGACACCTTCCACTAGAGCAGGTTGCTCCAATCCCTGTATATGATCACTTTGGCAGATAAAATAACTGCCACACCAAAGCTCCTTGCTTCTTTTGTAAAATGCATCTACAACAGGCTAGCAGTAGGAACACCACACGGTTTAATGCCACTTTTTTGAGCCTAGAAATGAAGATTCCTCCATTAGAAGTCATGCCTCTGTTGCATTTTCCCCACTGCTACTGGGCTGGGGGCACTGGGACAGACTGGGAAGCCCAGAAGGTGCATTGGCACCCCACGAAATGATGATGGCAAAGGAAGGATGCCAGCCCATCACTGCAGCGTTAAACCCACTGCAGAAAGCCATGAGGTCGGGAGCCCAGCCGAGCCCTCCAGCACGGTGAACAAGCAGGGCCACCTCCATGCCATAAAAGCCAGGCACAGCTTGTTGCCTCGAGGGGCAGAGCTGGTGAATTACATCCTAAACATCCCCAACATCGGTCGGTGAGGTGCAGAGCTGTTCCCTCTGGAGCCGAAGTGCATCCTCACTGCTCACTTGCAGCACACTGGCTTCCCCTGAGCCACAGCCAGCTCCATGCCACCATGCTCAAGCTCTGCAGGAATCAGCTGTTTCCAAACAAATCTGTTTACAAGCTGCTTTTGCCATTCTCCAGGGAAAAAAATCCCATAGCCGTTTTGGGTGGTAGGGGCTGGTTTTGCCTCTTTGCCTTCAAAAAATCACAGTCACCAGGTGCAGATGACTGCATTTACGAGTCTATGAAGTTCTGGCACAGCCACTGCTAATCCCAGGCTCAGGTTGGGGGTAGCTTTCATTTGGCTCTGGTTCAGCCAAATATCCAGTGGCCAAAGGGAGAGGAAGGTGTGGGATCGAGAGCTGGAACATCTGGAGCAATAACAAAGCACAAAGTGAAGTGTGGAAGAGAAAGTCCCAAATGCATGGAGGAGCCACAGTGGAGCTCAAAGGGGAAGGAGGCAGGGTCCCGAGGGTCCTGGCACGCATTTGGTTGGGTTTTGGCAACAGCAAAAGTAAGAAATGGGGTTAAACAGTGGGCACCCCCAGCAAAACCTGCTCCTCAGCTGTGGAAACACAGATTTTAGGGTTTAATGTAATAAAACCTGAATGTCACAAGTTTTTCAGTAGCAGCAGAGGGATCAGACTGCTATTTGGGGTCAAACCCTTGATTTTTAGGCCACCATCAGACAGAGACGGTCGTTCTGCACCCTGCAATGATGGAGCGCATAGGTCAGTAGCTGCAGGTGCCTCCAGCATCACACAGGCTCCATTTCCCAGCACTACTTAAGGCTGGGAATATGGAGGCAATGCATTTTCTTTGTTTGCATTGTCAATTCCAGTCTTAACTCTGCAAAACCCTTAAGACAGCAAAATATCACCCCATTAAGAAGAGCTAATGAACAGATAATGACTCGGGTAATGAGCAGAAGGAACTAATACACTCATTTGCCCAAATAGTGGTATGCATCATGTGCACTCATGGGCTATAGACACCAAAATCAAAGCCTGAGCAGTCAGCAAGTCATGCTGGAGCTGTGCATGCCATGATCTCGCTTTCCGGGTGGAAAACACCTATTTTCCAGCAAAAAAGCTTGGGTTTCACATGGCATTAAGGAGAGATGAATGGAACAGAGCCACGGGCAGCATGAGGAGAGGGTCCAGCCCCGGCTGCTGTCTCACCCAGCAGCAAGGGCTGGTCCCGCTCATCTCTCATCATCTGCAATGCACACGCTGAAGCAATCAGCAAGGAGAGGCTGGAACCCTTCCAGAATGGGAGAGGGTGCCGGGTATGCCGGCATTCCCACAGCCCCGGGGCTGCAGAACAGCACCAACAACCTGCAGGTGCTGGGGGACTGCGAGCACTTGCCCATGTGCTTCAATAGCAGCCCGATCCTGCTTCCCGGTATCCCGGCCCCCTCTTAGGGAAAATTGTCTCCATTTGGATACAAAAGCCTCCTGGAGGTGAGGATCCCCTTTTCTGGGGACAGGAGGCATCTGGTTCCTATAGCACAGGCACCCACATGTGCTGTGTGACCCCATGGGCTCCATCCTCTCCCCAAAGGCACCAGTGCTCACCGGCTCTGTGGGAAGGAGCTGGGGCTTTGCCTGGAGCTGGGCTGATGACAGGAGCTTTCAGGCCAAGCACCCAGGCTCTGACATGTCTGGAAAGGATGGAGCCAGGACCAGTAACCTGAGGCTTGTGAGCCCAAGAGCTCTGTTCCACTGGGAAAAGCCATCACAGGAAGCCTTCAGACCAGCATTGCTCCATGTGGGCTTGTGGTACCCACCAGCAACCCATGGCTGAATGTTTGGGTGCTTCGTAGAATGCTTTGTGTTGGAAGAGACCTTAAATCTCACCCAGTTCTAACCCCTGCCATGGGCAGGAGCACCTTCCACTAGAGCAGGTTGCTCCAAGCCCCATCCAGCCTGGACATCCCTGCATCCCTCTCCTCATGTCATCCCCATCTTTAACTCTCGCGACTGTCAGAGCTCCTATAAGCCTTTTTTCCTCCCCAGAACAGCCACAATAGGATGCTGGGGACCACTTTGGTGCTCACCCACCCCATGCAAAGGCAGGTACAGAGTTAGGACATGGGGCCAGGGCCCATCCGCCCTTCTCCCACTGCCCCCCACAGCAGGACCATCCTGCAGGGCCTACATCCTGGGGCTAATGTGAATGCCCCATGGTCATTTTTAACCTCAGATCTTTGGCATTATTAATAACATACATGTGGGTCTCGCTTCCCCTATGGGATAACATCTGGGGGAGATCCATCATGGCCACAGCAGGCTGCAGCCCCCCGCTCTCCCCATGGAGTAGGATGGGTCACATCTGGGCACTGAGCTGCTTGATGTGGAGTCATTAGCATGAACAGACTTCCAGCCCAATTACTTGACAGATGAAATCAAGATCTGTTGGTTGCCCTTATTGTTTGCATCTGGAGCACATGAACTCCTCCTGCCTCCTTCTCCTTCCCAGCCCAGCCATTGCTGTGCCAGCACTGGCTCCATCTGGATGCTGCTTACCACAGCTTGGTTTATGGGAGCATCTCAAAAACACCATGGTAAATAATCCCTACACAAGAGCAATCGCCCACAGCATCTTCAGAAAGGAAAAGATGAGCCATTTCCTGACTCTTTCTATGGAGCCAGGCTGAGAGCGGGGCTGGGGCAGCCTGGAGAAGAGAAGGCTCCTGAAGGGGAGACCTCAGAGCAGCTCCAGTGCCTGAAGGGAACCTGGAGAGGGGCTTTGGACAAAGGTCCTTCCAGCTCACACCATTCCATGGTCCTATGATCCCAGGTGAAAGCAGTCGGCTGCAGCACCGATTCTCTCCCAGGAGGAGGTTGCTCTCACAGCACACACAGAGCAGAGCCCAGGTGGATCACACCACAACCTGTTTGCAGCTCCAGCTCCGCAGCCAAGCGCTGCTGTTTACCCACTGCTTCGACACAAAGGAACAATTATGCTCCATTTCTTCCCATTAACGCGTTCAGCAGCATTGAGCTTGCTTCAGGAGGAGCAAACAAGCAGTTGCATCAGAAATACTTGAGGTGCTGAAGTCAGCACGCAGGTGTTGGGGTTGATGCAGCACCAGGCAGAGAGCCAGCGCCAGCACAAGCAAAAGCTCCTAATCCCAGAGATTACAACCCATAAACATGGACATGGGGATGGGGATCGCACCCCTCAGACCCCAGGAAGCATCAGCCACTGCTGCTGGTGGGTTTGGCTTTGCCTCAGAACCTCTCCTGGAGCTGCTAATTAAGGGAGAGATTGGTTCTTGACACACGTCTTGCTTTGTTCCCGGTGCTTCTCCAGGGGATATGGGATGGAAACTGGGATCTCTTCAGAGGAAGCCCCCAAGACCTCCTGGATCATCACTATGGGAGTGGTGATGGTCCTGGCTGCTGCAGAGGCATCGTTCCCACTTGGCATCATCCTCAGGGCAGAGGTGCTGGTGCCCCCATGCTGCAGGACGATGCTCATCCAGCCCCATGCCCAGCGCAGAGCTGCAGCAGGGATGAGGGGCTGCCGCGGAGGCAGGCACCAAGCAGCAGAAAGAATCTGGGTTTCTTTCTTCCCCTATAACCCATCTGTCCTTAATTTCTTTGGGGGTTTCACTCCAAATTCCTCAGATTCTATGGCAAATGCTTTGCAGTCCTCGGCTCCACTGCCTCAGCGGCTGCCCAGCCCAGAGCAAAAGGAAAACACCAACCCCAGAATTCACCAGCAAATGACCCATGTCCAACCAGCATCACCAGCAGCAACACAGAAGCAGTATGAGCCTTTACTGGGGCTGTACCAGCCCATCCCTCAGTGCAGCAGCAGTGGACAATAGGTCTCATGGCAGGGGACACCAGCCTGCACATAATCCCGGTTCCAGCCTGCATCCATCCATCACTGTGTGATGTGATCCACACACGGTGCAGGGTCCAGAGCTCTGGACCCTTTTTTCCAATATCCAGACCAAGCGGTGCCAATCACACAGCCACATTCTCACTGCACATCTTTTCCCCTCTTGCAGACCAGGAGGCAGATGTCCTCCCTGCCAAAGCTCTGCTGGGGGCTGTTTCCATTTGCTGTTATCATTAATGGCAACAAATTGCTTGTTTTGTCTTAATTTTGCAATGGCAAGATGGTAAATGCTAAAAGCAATGCAAATGTGTCAGGAGCAAACCCATGTCACATGCACCCATCCCTGCAGGAGCAGCTTGCCATGATGCACATCCCAGCACTGCTAATTACCCACTAATTTTACAGACTCCTTTATGGTTTGCAGTGATTTAACCTCTCTCATGGGCTGGAGCCCTCCAGGCAGAGCTCTCCTGGTAGGCACCAGGATGGCTCTGCAGTGGTTCCCTGGGGAGAGCAGGATCCTGGCACCAGGATGCTGAGGACAGCATGGGAAGCATCAGGAAGCACTCACAGCCTGGCTGAGACCAAGCTTAAGGTGGTCACAGCTCCCCTTGGACACCAGGATCCAGAACATCCCCCCTGCTCTTATACAAAGCAGAAAATCAGATCCCGCACAACACTGGGTAAAAGCCATCCTTGCCCATGGATAGCTCCAATTTAGGCCCAGTTTTGATGGTTTAAGCCATGCCTTGGGTTGACACAAACTGTCTACAAGAGCAACGTTTCCTCCCCAGAGCCTGCATCCAAAGCCAGGGGTTTGATAAGCATCAGGATCCCGCGCCAGCCTCCGATGGAGAAATTAAAGGGATGCTTTGCATATTTTAGCGACTCGTGCAAGTGAGCAGCTGTAATTTAAGACACGATCCATCTCGCCCTTCATCACATATTGGCACACAATGCAGCCTGTCATTAGCTCCCCCCCCCCGTTTAAACCCAGCTCCCAGTGAATCCTTGAGAAACAAGAAGTGCTCCAGGCTTATCCTCACCCATTCTGCACACACCCATGTGGATAAACCCCAATGCACATCAGTGACTGCCCTGCTCCAGCCCAGTGCAGAGAGGGCTGCAGCGGCAGCGTCGCCTCAGGGAGCCCAGGTACACAGGAATATATACAGCCACTGGGTTTTTCTTCCTCCCCCCTTACAAATACTGTGCCCCCAGGCTAAACAGAGCAAGGCAAACAGCAAAAAACACCCCAAAATCACTGCAAACAGCAGCTCCATCCTGGCCATGCAGCGCAGGGCATCAGCAGTGATGCAGCTGTGTAAGGAACCTCCTTCAGCTCCAAGAACCCAGGGATGTGTCCCATGGGCAAGCTGGGCTGCAGCAACCACCCTGCTCCGAAGGGAGATCCACATCACTGAGAGCCTGAGGGACCACAGCAGCCTCCATCTCATGGGAAGCCTGGCGAAGAACTGCATCCCCTGCACCCAAAGCCCCCATCTCTCCATTACCATCCACATGGATCCCACCAGGGATGGACACAAGCTCCAGTAATGAATTCCCCAGCAAAGACCTGCTTGGGCTCACAGCTCCCTGGAGGAGCCATGCACCCACAAACCAGGGTGGTTATTGGGGGCTGTAGGTGCATTTGGAGTAGAGGGTGCAGGAGTCCCACTGAGGAGCAACCCCATGATCCACCACCCAACTGGGGAGCTCCACTGCAGCTCCCACCCCACCACAGCCCTTCACCCTCCTGTTTGCCAGCATTTATACAACATCCATTGTTCAGTTCTTAAAACACACAGTTAAAGGCGATGAAGTGCAATGCTCACGGGGAGAGGGATACAGCTCAGAGCTGTTGTTAGGGATTTGCTGTGTTCAGACAAAGCATCCACTCACCAATGAGGCCATCAGGCAGCGGGTTTGCTCCTGCTGACTCCAGCGCTTTCTACCAGGAGGGTTTTGGGGTCTCAGCAGCAACAGAGGTCCCCAAGCAACCTCTACCCCAGCGTGCTACTGACCTCATCCTGATAGGGACCAGGACTGGCTGCTCCCTCCTTTAAGTGCTGCTCTGGGTGATGCCTGACCAGGTGAAGCAACTCAGCCCCATCAGCATCCTCACCACACCGCCCACTCACCCAGGCAGGATCAGGCCAATGGTGCCCCACTTCTGCAGGGCTCCCAGCAGCAGGGACCCTGCAGGCTCATGCCCTGCTCCATGCACTGGATGGTGATTCAGGCGCGTCTTCCACTGACACATCCAGCTCTGTAAAGCAATAGGACAAGCAGGAACATGCTCCGTGCCCATCAGCAGCGCTTCTGGACTGGGAAAGGACATAGTTACCCATTGCTCAAGCACATTTTTGGCAGGTCACTAATTACAATGAGCTCTAAAAAGGCAGCGAGGGGATGCAGTCAGTCCCACTGATGGGGGGGATGCAGTCAGTCCCACTGATGGGGGGGGATGCAGTCAGTCCCACTGATGGGGGGGATGCAGTCAGTCCCACTGATGGGGGGGATGCAGTCAGTCCCACTGAGGGCCTCGTGAGCCCTGAGAAGTGGATAAAGCACTGCTTGGCAGTACAATAAAGGAGGGTGCCTCCGTACCTCAACGGCACGCTGGGAAGCCTGGCTGAAGCTGAACACCAGCAGAGCCTCCAGCTCCCGTCCCACAGCACCATGGGGCAATGGGGCAACGTGGACCGTCTCTATGGGGGCTACTGGCCTCTTCCTCACTTCATGGATGAGCAGGGGCACTGGGAGTCTCAGATCCCCAGTGCCAGACAACCCAGGGGGTTCAAAACCTCTTTGAGTACCAAACCCGTGATCCCTCTATGCCCGTTCCCATCCAAGCTCCAATCCAGAGCTGCAAAAGCAGCCGGTCTCACCAGAGTGGCCGTGCTCGGTTGTTGCCATCCTGCTGCAGTACAGGGGCTGGAAAGGAAAATGAGACAATCTCCAGTATTGCATCTTAGAAACCATCAGTGAAATGAGCTATTTCAACGAAGTGCAATCTAAGTTATGTGCAATGTCAGAATTGATGATGGAACACACTCCCCTTGGCATCACCAGCACAACAGGACGTATTTCATGAGCTTCATATCATGATCCATCACTGACCTCACCAAACACACTCTTGCATCCACAGACCCTGCTCCCTTGAGCTGGACTTCCCAGGAAAAGAGCATCCCACCCCATTCCTGTCTCACCATTCGGGAAGAGTGGGTAGAAAGCACTGCAGCTGGGGTTACAGATGGCAGGGAGCTGCTCTTTGCAGTGTGCCATGCCCCGACGCATGGATGGATGGATATGGGATGTGGCTGCGATAAGCAGCACCTCCCGCCTGCATTACATCCCTATCAGAGCCTCAGTGCTTTACCCGCAGGAGCCAGCAGCTTAAATTAGCCCTAGATTAACTGGTTTGATCTCTTACTCTGAGTTTTATGCCTTTGAGACTGCTTTTAAAGCTCAGAGAAGTTAATTTCCAGCAGAGCTGCTGTGCTGCTGGCAGGCCCAGCCTTGGCCATGAAATACCAGCCCCGAGTCAAGACGTCAGAGGGGAACAAAGATAGACTGTGATGCAGAGAAGATGCACGCGTTCCACATCATGTCCCAGGAATGCAGCACAGCCCCGATGACACATGGCTCCAACCTCTCTTCCAAGCTGATCTTGTCCTCTTTAAATAGACTCTCGAAACAGCCACCCTCCTGGTGGCTTCCCAGTCTTTTATATGGCACCTAATAACAGTTCACAACCATCGTATCCTCCTGGAAGCTCCGGGAAGCTCCTCCCTGGGTGCTGCTCATGAAGCACACGGATCTCATGGTCTCAGGGTTTGCAGGAACTCTTGGCAGTGCTCCCACAGCTTTCCTGCTCCTGAAGTGAAAGGCTGGAGCCACAGCAACCTCTCCATCTAAATTAAACCGGGCTCTATTTACCGTTCATGCTAATTGAGTTACATTAACTCCGAGCTGGATGAGAAGCAGAGCCGGCCCTTACAGTTCCTGGTCTTAATATGTTTAGTGTTCAGAGGAGCGCACGCCAGTGTGTCATCGTGTTCAAAGCGGAGGAATTTGGTCCTGGGCTATTTTCATCCTGTCCTGACAAGGCTGGCTGGGAACGCCATGGGGCTTTTGGGATTGTGGTGCAGAAGTGCTGGTGGGTTCTGTGCAAACACTGGGCTTCTTCCACTGGTGCTGGGCAGCAGAAACCCCATCGGGGTGCTGGATGCTGATGGCAGCACTGAGATGGGTTCAGGGTGATGGCTGTGCAGCATAAGCAATGGGCACAGGGTGCTACCAGGGACAGAAGCAGCTTCTCACTGTGATCCATATCCTCCCATCTCAGCGGGAATACCAGGATCCAACCTCATCCTCTTGCAGGATCCAGTCCCCACAGTGCCATTCCCATCCAGATGAGTGCCCATCCAAGTGGCACAACCTGCAGTACCCTCTTAAAAAAGCTGGGGCACAAAAGGGGTCTGGGCTGAGGCACAGCACAGGACAGAGGTATCAGTGCAGAAGGAGAACGTGCCATCAGCCCTGACGCCATCATGATGAGCCTCATTCAAAAAGCTCAAGCAGGAGGCTTCAATAAGACCAGAGGAGGCTGCCAAGAGTCACACTTCCTATATTGAAGTGCATAAAAGCTGGACATGTAAGACATGAAGAAAGCACTGTCGGGTAGGCCAGTGCCAGCCAGCAAATATATAACAGTGGGAACATGAAATATTAATCACTGGTGCATAAAACAATAGGAAAAACCTGCCTTTTGAGGCAGCCATCAATCCTCACTCAGCAGGGAACATCAAGAGACGCTAATACCATACAGGTTCTGCTTAAATATTTGCCTTCCTTAATGCTCACGCGAGAAGCATTTGCTTTGAAGTCGAAAATAGACTGTAAATGTCTTTTGTGTAAGATGAAACATGATAAGACATGAAACCAGGAGGCTAAACTGTAGTTAATCACGGTGGTTTTACAAGCAACAAATCATCACTGCAGACAGTGAAGTGCATCGCTTAAAAGCACACACCATGAGGACCGCAGGGAGGAGAACCCCGGCTGGACATCACCCTCCACCAGTGGGGGTTTGGGTTGTGGGCCAGTGGGGTGGCCATGGGAGCAGCCGTGGTGCTGGACCAGTGCTGGTGTGGGGCTGGACCCATGTTCACAGCGTTGGACTGACTCTTGCAGGGCTGGACTGATGCTTGCAGGGCTGAATTGGTGCTCTCAGGGCTGGACCGATGCTCTCAGGTGATGCCCTCAGGGCTGGACCAGTGCTTGCAGGGCTGGACCAATACCTGCAGGGCTGGACTGATGCTCACAAGGTTGGACCAGAGCGCATAGAGCTGGAATGATGCTGGTGCAGCCCAAAGCAGCTTTCCCTGGTGAGGCCTTTCCCCCAGGGCATGGTGTGATGTGTTTTGGGGCTGGTTCATCCAGTCCCAACACCACAGCATGGAGGGGGCAGGAGTACTGTGGGCACCCCTGTGTGGCATCACCATCCCAAGAAGGTGGCATTGGCTCTGCTTGCACCCGCTCATGGGCTGGGGGTGATTATCCCACCCTGGGAAGACTCTGGGAGATCCATGCACCCCAAAAACGTGGGATGTGCTCAGGGTGGGGATGGAGCCCATGGTGGGTACGGTTCTCTGGGCAGCAGAAGGGCAGCACCACCACCATCATCACACATCACATCCTGGCGCATCCAGCAGCCATTCCTGAATGCAGGATTGTGCCTGCACCATGGCACTCACAGCCAGCTCGGGACAGGAATATCCCACATCAAAAGTGAAGCTCATGATTAGAAGCGATGTGCAGTTGAGAGCGTGAGATAAGACCCCAAAGCAAGCATCGAAGTGTGACTGATTAACAAATAACCCCTCACTAATTGCCTTAAAAAGTCGGATCTCAACAGCCAGGGAAGGAAAAAACCCCAAGATTAACATTTCCCTTGGGCTGAACATTTTTCCGGCGTGCCCAGACCCGCTCCCGGTGATTCCAGCCATTATCTCCCAAATTAACACACACCACAAACGGAAAACTCATTTCTCCACCTTGTGGCTTTCAGAGGATCCATCAAACCTCAGGCGAGCATCCGGCCAGCAAGAGGAAGCCTGGAACGGGGAGAGATGAAGTTATTGGTGGTGAATGAAGCGGAATGAGCCTTCTGTTTTCTCCAGGTATTGCTGGATGTGCTGAGGGATAGATGAGCAATCCGGGATGGAGCGAGCACCTCACCTGCAGCATCCCAGGGACACTGTGGAGTGCTTCGGTGTTCGGAATTCCAATGATCCCTTTAAGCAAACTGATGCTCCAGAGCCCATCACCGGGATGGGACCCCAGCATGGCTCAGGGATGCGGCTGGGGTTGAAGCACCCACTTACCAGGATGGGACTGTACAAGAGCACCCCAAATCAGGCTGCGCTGCCTGCCCCAAGGGATGCCCCAGAGAATAAAACCCCCAAAGTGCCTCAAAAGGGACAGGACAGGGGAATGGCTTTAACTGCCAGAGGGGAGACTGAGATGAGCTCTTGGGCAGAAGCTCTTCCCTGTGAGGGTGCTGAGGCGCTGGCACAGGGTGCCCATGGGAGCTGTGGCTGCCCCATCCCTGCAGTGTTCAAGGCCAGGTTGGACACAGGGCTTGGAGCATCCTGATCTATGGAAGGTGTCCCTGCCCGTGGCTGGGGTTGGAGCTGGAGGAGCTTTAAGGTCCCTTCAACCCAAACCCTTCCATGGTTCTGTGACCCCAGGTGAAAGCAGCCGGGTGCAGCACTGCCAGCTCGCTCCCGCTGCGCTGGCTCCGAGGAATCATGGCAATCAGAGCTTCCCGATGCCTCCAGGTCGTTTTCTCTTTCCTTGCATAACATCATTTCTCTGGGGCTTGTCATCTTTATTAGGGGAATTAATCTCAGCCCCGCTGTGCTCTGCCGCCGCCGGAGCCATCCCGAGGAGGGTCAAAGAGGCAGCTCCTCTCCATGGCATGAGGATAAGAAAATTAAGGAATTAAAAGGGGAGGTCAGCTGGAGGCTATGGCACAGGAAACGAATGACCTCCTGAACGAGCAGGGAAGTGCGTGTGGCCTGGGAGCATAATCCAATTTCTGTCATTAAACCCACAGCGTTGCTATGGGGCTGCTGTTGCCCAACTAAGCAAAATCCTCTGATTCAACCCAAATTGTCATTAGTGTAAGGATTCAGTGAGGATGAATGGTGGAGGGGAAGGATCGGCCACAGCCTGGTGGAGGTGATGGGGATGCCCAGCACTGCAGTGGTCCAGAAAGGATGAAGGACCTGATGATGCTGGGGATGGTGGAGCTTGGAAGGGATGGGATCTGCTCTGCAGGGTCACATCCGGCATCTTCAGCACCAGGCACTGCCCAGAACCCCCAGCATGAAGGCTTTAACACAAAATCCTGGATGGATTTCCAGGGTAAATGCCCCATCCCTATTTAAACCACCCTGAGTTTGTTCTCCTCGTTGTTCCAAGGATGCGGTACCCACACCAGCAGCATCCCTCCCTCCCCATAGAGCCTGGGGAAGGGTTAGGAAAAGCACTTGCACCCTCCCGTGCCTGCGGCCACGAACTGCAAGGCAGCGTGGAAACACGCTATGTTCCCGTGGGACACGGTGCTGGGAAGCCATGGGCAGCAGGAATCACCATTTCTCCTCCCAGGCAGTGATTCCCAGCCTGTGGTTTCCTTCTACTGCAGTATCCCAAGGGAAACCACCCCAAAAACACCTCCATTCCCAGCAGTGCAGGCTAGGGCAGGATTCAAAGGGACGGATGGATCCACAGTGGTCCCTGGTGGGAAGCCAAGGGGCAGCTCCTGCCCCATGGGACTTGTGTGGAGGTCACCAGAGCAGGGACAAAGCAGCAGATCAGAGGATTAAGTGGCTGAAAAGCAGCTTGAAGCAACCTTCAGGCTGGGTCTTGATTAGTAATTACAGCTGGATGTGGACAGGGAAGGTGCTGAGGGTGATGCCACGGGGCATGAGCCAGCAGTGGGACAGGAGGCTCCGCTCCGGAGCAGACTCTACCCCTTTGGAACTGGGGTCCAGCACAGCCCAGCTCAGGTCTCCAGCCTCCATAAAGGCAGTATCCAGCTCTGATGGGGTGAAGACAGCTTTGCAAGACAGGAGGTTGCAGCCTCCAGTCTGCGTGCGAGGAAACCACCGTGAGGCACTGCTGAAACTCAGACCCCTTCTGCCCCCAGAATCCTGCCAGCGCAGCACCACACACCACGAAACGAGCCGAAAACAGCTTCAGTTGGGCAAAAATGAGGAGCACAAAGGAAACCTTCCCCAGTGAAGGTTTTGACCCTGGGATTGCCCAAAGGCCTCCAATGCATCCCCCTTTTACGTGGCAAACGCCGGGGTAATGGTAACGGATAGAGGATTAAACCACATACACTGCCTTCAAGCCAACCCCACATGAAACCTGCCCAGGCTTTGTGCCTGCATCTGTGCCTGCCTCGCATGCATCCCACCACTGCTGCAGCCTCCCCATCACTGCACCCAACAGCAGCAAACCCAGCAGCGAAGGTAACCCCTGGCAGATGTTCCACAGTGCCATCACTTTAAAAGAAGAGGTTATTTCTCCACCACAGTGACTCAGTGCTTTATTTTCAGTATAGAAAGGTACAAGAGCAGCAGCGAGCTCCAGGCAACGAATGGGTGCATTGCACTTTGGACGGGCGCCCTCCTAACGCCAGAATTGAGAGGAAACCCATACAGGGAGAAGCTGAGCACAGCAGCACCGTAAGAGCAGTGAGGCCTCCCCAAACCACCCATGTGTTGCACTGGAGCTGCCCCACCTGACCCTGGGTCAGCAAAGGGGTTTGCCATCTTCAGAACTCCTTGTGTGTAATTACAGAGGAGGATTTGGTTTGGGACAGGGAGGGAAGGCCACGATGCTATTCAGGAGCCACCAGTGTCCCTAAAGCCTGAGTTGTGCAAAGTGCAGGCCGTGAGCCCGATTCTGCCCTCCCTTACACTGAGGAACCATTGGTGCCACTGGAGTTCGAAGCACAGTGATAAATCTGGTGTAAGACCAAGTGAGAATCCAGCCCAGAGGATGTGGGAGATCGAGACCTGTGCGCCAGATAAGGGGTAGAATACCTGGCTGCTGTCTAGTGGGATCATAAACCCATCCTCGCCCTAGCACCCTGGCAGGGTTTATATAGGGCAGTTCATACCATGATCCCAGCCTAGAATAGCACCAGAGATTAACCCAGACTTTGACCCCAGCTAATCCAGAGCTATTCCCTGGAACCGCCAGAGGAGCGGCTCTGAGTTGCATCAGTGCCAGGTCAGGCACATGAGCTGCTACTGCAGAGGGATGCTGGGGAGAACAGAGGGGTAAGGGTGGCTACGGTGAAGAGCTGTAGCCTTTGCATCACCCCAAGTCGTGTGAAACACCCTTGGGTGCAGCTCACAACCCCACCCAGCAAGCACAGAGCTCCAGCAGCCCCATTTTCCCCATACACCCCCCCAGTGCTCCTCCCAGCACCCCAAATCAGAGCAGCACAGAGGAGGAACCAGCCCGGGGACATCAGGAGCTCCTCCGGGGTTTCTCTTGCTGGAGGTGGCCCCTTGACTGGATGGAGCACCCCAAGGTGATGAGCCCAAGAGCAGCGTGCAGGTAGAGCAGGATTGGGCTTACTTCTCCTTCAGGTCCTTGTCTGCTTTGCCTGAAAGGAGGAGAGGAAAAATCAGGGCTCGTGTTTCCTCCCCAGAGCCATCAGCCCTTTTTACATGGTTCTTTCCCTGCACCCAGCCAACATCTCACATCCTACAAGCGGGAAGCAAGCCATGGCCAGGGGGCTGCCCTGAGCCCCACAGCCTTTTCTGACCCAGGGGGAGCGAAGAGCAGGGTAACCACAACAGCAAATATCCCTTCCCACAGAGCAATAGTCAGAGCTCCCACTCCACTTCCTCCACCTCCCAGCCCCATTTAAGCCACCGCAGGAGCTCCCTGCCCCTGCTGTGCATCAAGGTCAGAAACCCCCAATGCTGAGCTGCCCCTTGGACACAGGCAGACCCACAGCCCCATCCAGGAGGTCCCCCACGCTCCCTGCTTCACCATGGGCGCCCAGCTGAGCAGAATGAAGCACGTGGGATTTATATAGGATGGAAGTGGCTCCTTGGCTTATCTGAACAACCAGCTACACCCGGCCGCAAGCAGTGCCACGCACACCGCGTGTGCCTATCAGCAGTGGCCCCCGATGGACTGCATGGGGGGGAAGAGCGGTCAAAGCACAGTCGGTACCTTTGGGGATGAACTTCAGCGAGCTGCTGAATATTCAGAAGCGGGACTGGCCCCTCTTCGGCCCATCATTGAGGAACTCGTGGCCGAGCCCATTGCCGCACCTGCCACAAGACACCTACAAATGATAGAATCATGGCATGGTTTGGGTTGGAAGGGACCTTAAAGCTCCTCCAGCTCCAACCCCTGCCATGGCAGGGACACCTTCCACTGGAACAGCTTGCTCCAAGCCCCTGCGTCCAACCTGGCCTTGAACACTGCAGGGATGGGGCAGCCACAGCTCCCATGGGCACCCTGTGCCAGCGCTCAGCACCCTCACAGAGAAGAGCTTCTTGCCTGTCTCCAGCCAGAACTTCCCCTGTTTCAGTTTAAACCCATTTCCCCTTGTCCTGCCCCTACAGTCCCTTGGGGCTGTTTTGCTGTTCCCAAGGTTTCCCTGTTGGCACCTTTAAAGCCCCCGGCCGCTCCAGGCGCTTGGCCACGCTGTCCTCATGGATGGTCTCGGTGAACGCTGGCCACGGGGATGAGTGCTCGTACTTTGATCGGCTGGAGAAGAGCTCATGGCCACACTTGGCACAGACGTAGATGCCTGGGGTGGGTGGTGGGAGAAGGGTCAGTGATGGGGGCAGCACCCTGATGGCTCCCAAGGGACTGGGATGGGGGCCACGATGGGGACATGGAACACCCACAGTGGATTTTACGGCCACAACCCACATCCCCTATAAGGGCCCCTCTACAGCAGGACAGGACCCCTCCAAAGAGCTCCGATAGAGCCCCCCCCAAGTCCCACCTTTGCAGCCCGGGTCGTGTCCCCCCCTCCACGGGGGCATCCCCCAACAGATGGGACCCCCAGCCCTGTTCCCACGGTGGCGGATGCTCCCAGGAAGCACACCGCATCCCACCCCCCACCGCCGGGATTCCGACCCTTACGGGAGGGTCCCCAAACCCCACGGGGCCCCCACAGCCCCCGCTCGGCGCCGCCGGCCCCGCTCACCCGGTTGGAAGTGGTCCTTGAACACCTCTCCCCCCAGGAAGGAGCAGAAGGCCATGGCCGCGCCGGGACGCGTCCGCTCCGCGCCGGCTCCGCCCCGGCACTGCCGCACCGCGCCCGCCAGAGGGCGCCGAAGGGCAGACGGCACCGGAGGAGGGAGGGTCC
>JAOEHY010006352.1:0-16782 GCA_025447955.1 Psilopsiagon aurifrons | reverse complement strand
GGAGCATTCACAACTTCCCTGGGCAACCCATTCCAGTGCCTCACCACCCTTACATTAAAGAATTTCTTCCTCATATCAAATCTGAACTTCCCCTGTTTAAGTTTGAACCCATTGCCCCTTGTCCTATCACAACAGTCCCTAATGAAGAGTCTCTCCCCAGCATCCCTATAGTCCCCCTTCAGATACTGCAAGGCTGCTATGAGGTCTCCACTCTCAGCACTGTCACATTTCCTTTATTGTTAGTCCCTTCTACTGGAAATCACAGGCACTGTGTCCCCAGTACCAAAATTCTATCAAAAGTGACCATAGTTCTCCAATTTTTGTTACATTGGAATATGCTGTGGGAGAGATGAGTTTTAGCGGCTGGTCACTTGCAGAGACTAGAAATAGCTGGTAGTCCTAAGGTTATAAATGAAAAGATGCCATCCTCCTGGGGAGCACAAGGAAAGCGTCTGGGTTTGACTCCATCAGCTTGTAGCCTCAGACAGCTCTTCATCCCTCCATCTTTCAATGGCAAAATGGGGATAGAAGTACCTACTTTTGCAAATGTTCTCATCATCCTTCAGAGAAAGATAATATGTAAGTTCAAATAGTTGATCAATTCCAAAAGCAGTATGTGGTACCTTATCATAGCAAACTTTCAACCTACTGCTTGAAAATAGACAGCATGGGAACGTGAATGGCATAGGACTGTTACTGTGGCTAGCTGGGCTTTGAAATAAGGTAGTCTTTGGATAACTTAGCAGGACAAACAGCCTTTGTGAAACAGCATTTCAGTATCTCAGGCTGAAACAACAGAAAAGATGGTAAACCAAACAAAAAATAAAAAATGGGTTATGTTAGCCTAGCTTTAAAGAGGATCCAATTTTAAGCTTGAAAGTCTGTGAGGAACATTGCAATTATATAACAAACCTCTGTCTCAAGGTGGACACTGAATAGCTACTAGTAACAATAAGGAATATGATATTCAATTCTCTTTTGAACATTCATCTTTGCCAACATTTGCCCAAGACAAAATTTAATTTTTATTCTGCCCAAGTAATAATGACTTTAACCAATATTTTGAGCTAGAAACTGCTTTCACAAAGCTACCTCAGATGCATTTACTCATATTCTCAGTACTTGCCCTTTTGCTGCACAAGGGGTATTTTCTCTCATGATTGCCACAAGCAGGACCTTGTTCCACCCGGATGTAATACGTGCTCTCGAACTGATGCATGAACTCAATTTCAACTGCTACAAGAGCAGCTCTGAACTCAGAAATATCAGCGTGTTGAGCAGGGCTTTGTTTTGTAAACATTCCTTCGTTAATGAAATTGGAAAAGTTCAGAGGAGGAATTTTCCATGAGCAATCACTCCTCACATAAACACTACTTAGAAGTCTCTTTCCTCAAATTCACTTTGACAGCTGCTTGGGAAATAATAAAAAATCTTAGTCTTATTGTTGCATCAACAGAATGAACATCTGCAGGTAGAACCCAGATTTCTGGGTCTTTATCCAACAGGATGCTCTCTGCTGCTTTGTGGCTGGGATACACCCACTCAGTTAGGGGATAAGACTCAGGCTGATGGTCTACTTCTGGGACCACCACTTTCAGAGAATGCCAAAGAAACTCTGATGCCATTAGCTAAAGGGAAACAGACTTTGCTGCATCTATGCGTTTCCTGGATCTTAAAAGTCTTTTTCTTTCCTTGCTGCCATCCACAAGCTGATTCCAATTACTGCCTCTTATCTTAGAAATAGATTGCCACCTCTTGGGGAAAGGGGGCTGCATGTTTGTTACATGTTTCTCTGGCACCCTGTGAAAACAGTTATGGGATCTCCAGGGAATTCTGAAGTATAGATAATGAATCTGACAAACTATGGAGGGGGCTGTCAATCAGCAGCAAGCTATTCACATCCCCTCTGTCAGGCTCTCATCAACTCACTGCAAGCTGTTGCCAGGGTTTCAGCAGCTAGAGCACAGGGGACTGGAAACAGCTCAGGGCCAGGCAATGCAGTCCAGGCCAGCTCTCAGCACAGGCAAAGGAGGCAGTTGCCTGGGCAGGTTATTGCTGCAAGGGGGCTGGAGGAATATGAAAGACAGAGGCAAAAAATAAATAAGACCCTGAAACTTTTGCACACTGGAAAACTTCAGTACAAAGTGGTAACTCCAAGCTGCAGTTCCTAGCTTCATCTCCCACTCTTTTCCCAGAGCTCTTCCACCTCCAGCTGATCTCCATCTCTCCTACCCTGTCCTTGTTCCTCTCCTGATAATTGTGGCCTGGGACAAACAACCCTCTTTGGTCTTCAGAGGAGCTTAGGGATTGATGGAGGTCAATATCTAATTTTAGACTCATAGCTTGAAGACCTTTGAGAACATACAGTGAGACACCAGAGTTGCGGGTACCTACAGGCCTCCCTGCTGCTGTCTTGCTGAATTGTTGTATAACATCAATCATGAATCAAAGAAAGCAGGATGTGTGAAAAAAAGAAGTCAATGGGAGGTTGCTGCAATACTGTGGCTTTTTAATAACATAACAGGTGAAAAACATACTACAGAATAAAGAAAAAAATCAAATAAACAAAACCAAATTTAAAAACCCAAGCTTGAAGAACAACATTGGGGAGAATAGATAGGTGTTGATGAATGATAGTGTTCTACTGGTCAACACATGATCAGCCCTTTTTCTGATGATTGAGAATTTGTGTGCACAGACACCAGGAGAAACAATGGGTGAAAAAGGCTGAGAAATAGCACTATGCACCACTGTTTGCATCAGAAAAACAGTGTGCTGCTTGAACTAGCAATGAATCATAGAATCCCAGGTTGGAAGGGACCTCAAGGATTATCTTGTCCAACCTTTCTTGCCAAAGCATGACCTAGACTAGATGTTTCAGCACCTTGTCCTGCCAAAAATGATTAAATGGATGTTGATGAGTTGTGAATTATGAAATAAACCATTTTCCGTGAACTGCAGTTGTGACACAAAGGTTTTCCAAGGGGTAAATGTTCCAATACCTTGAAAAACAAGGTTAAAGAGAGGGGGTACTGTTAGCACTGCCTTGTGCTGGCTCCTTTGAATTCAACACTATAAGTCACCTTGCCACTGGTACTGGCCACAGCAACAACTGGTTAAACCCAGAAGAGCAGAAATAATGAGGAGTAGAGTTGGGCTTTGCAATATTCCTAGGACATATGGAGAATTGAGGTCCTGCTCCTAGGAAGAATGGTCTGTTTAATATCACTTCTGAGTCTTGAATTAGTGAAGGCAAGACAAAAAGAGAAAACAAATCTCACTAGGCTTTGACTAGGCTTCATCTGGGCCTTTTATATTCAGAATCTTCTACCTTTCCTCCGGGTGAGAAAGAGGGCCTGTGAGAGATAAAAAGAGATTGTGTCATTGGTGCTTCTTTCTTTTTTTAGCCTAAAGAAAACTGGAGGTTTTTGGAAGATTTTTTTTTATTATTATTTTCACTTTGGCAATACAGGTTGTGTCTAGGCTGATGCACTGATGACAGATGGCCTACTCAAATGAAGAAGAGTAGGATAAGAAAAACCAGCGTAACTGAAAGAGGAACTTTAGTTAACTGTTTAACATCAATACTTAAATTTTAGCCTTTGGAAAACCCTTGCTAAAATTTAAATACTGGCACTTGAATTGATTCACATGGTCTTTGTGAAGCTCAAAGATTCTTCACTAAAATGCTGAGCAACTACAAGCAGCAAAATACTGGAAGTGAAAATGCAGAAGCTTTTTGGTGAGCTTTTGCTCCCCAAATGAAGCACAACAAGAATTTAGAAAAAGTATAATAAGAAGAGAGACAATTGTTAAAATCCTTGGCAGGTTACCTTAAAACACTTCTTCCCCTATAGATCATTAATCATGCAGAGGAGAGAAGCCAAGTTGCATCTCTCTCTAAGACAGGAAAGAGCGCAAATTTTTCCATGAATAGCCATTTTCTGCATTGAAATCTGCCTGTGTAGAATATTTCTATCTTGCTTTCCAAAGAAAATAAGGACTTACACAATCAAAGTTATGTGTTTATCAGCTCATCTCTGTGTCCCCCTGACAACTTTTGAACCTGGTTCAACAAAGTCCCTTAGAACTACACAGGTTTCAGGAAAATTTACAGCCTAGGGGAGACAGGGACTTGATTAGTTGCACCAGCCAGAATAAGACTGGCTTCAGTTACCCCTCTATCAGATGCTGAAGAATCCATGTTGGGGAGAGACATTATTCATATCAAAACTATGCAAAAAGCTTAAATTGGCACCCTTGTTTAACCAGAAAGTTCAAGCCCAGGACCAACATCTACAAGAAACATGGTTTCATTAATTCTGCTGCCTGGAACAGCTTGTTCTTGCTAACGCCTTTTCTTGAAGGTAGCAGCAAGGATTACACTTTTTCAGCTAACACTGTATTTTCTAGTGTCATAAACTGATAACATTATTTAGAGCAAAGCAAGCTTTTTAGAGACTTTACAGGTTGGTGGCTCTTCTGGACCATATATGCAAATAAACTCCTTACACAAGCATTTCTCTATTTCATTACATTAAAATATGAGTGGTGAGTGTGTGGGTCAGATACAATTCAGAGTGCACTCTGGGTGCCTCGTAAGAGCATGAAGAAAGCCATCAGTTAACCCTGCATTTCAGACTCCCAGGATCACTTTCAGGATGTTGTAATGGGCAGTTGCTTCTTCAAATGACAACGCTTTTAGTTCTTTGCAGGATATATGTGAAGATGGGGTGGTATAAGAGCTATACTCAAAGTAAAAAGCTGCCCAGCACATTGGTGGTGTCTTAGCTGTCACCACATCCTCACTGAAGTTGTCACTTGGAGTAAGCAAGGTTGTGCATACTCACAGGTTAGATTGTCTGTTGTAGCAGAGCTTCCTGCTTAGGACTCTCTTTTGACATGGTTTAATATCTAAAAGGTTAAACAGGACAGGTATCAAGGCTATTCCCCTCAGCACTAAAGCTGTGAATGGTATAAAACACATCCTTTCAGGAGAAAGGGCTTCACCTTGTACATTCAGTCCCCATGAGGGTGCATATGGCAAATTTAGTGAGCAGTGACAGTGAGAGGCTCTGGTTTGTGGATGATAATGCTCACACCTGGCTTGTGGAGTTTGTGAGAAAAGCCCATGCCTAATGAAGGTACTTTGAGTGCTAACGTGAATAGAAATAGTACAATACTGCAACCCAGCCCACTCCTTTTCTTTCAAATTACAAATTATCAGAAAAGTCAAGAAGATTCTACTTAAGTTGCAAACTGAAAGTACTGGCTGAGGTTTGAGCTAGTTTCTATGAGCTAAAAATCACGCTAAAATTTGTTACAATTTGAAAACACATTTCACTTGCCCTTGCATGATGGCAGCCATGGAATTTTTGCTCAAATTTTCCAAGGTGATTCACTTTCTGGCTTTTGAGAAACTTGGTTAGTGCCTGGTGCCAAAATTTTCTCAAACAAGCGTTTTGAGCTAGAATGAAAATTGCAGTCCCAATGGTAACTTCATTAATTCTTCATGCTACTGCATTTCTATTTTGGGTCTTTTAGGAACACCTCACAAGAAATAGATCCTTTGGTAGATAGCTTCAGTATATTTTCAGACTCTTGGGGAAAATGTCAGTGAAGTGGTTTTGACTTTGAAGGTCATCTTGGGACTTGAACTTCAAAGTTGTTGAAAATGTCCTGCTTTTTCCTATTTGTTCCCTCCAACACTGCAACACAGAGGCAATGCTTACAGCAATTCTAACATCTTTTTAACAATTCTGAATTGTCCTTTCTTAAAACAAATTCAACAAAGGTATTGATTTTTGGAACATGCCATGTATCTTCCTCCTGAAACTATTTGCAATTTGGAAGTCCAAGCACTGAGGCTCATAAAAACACCCAATGTCTTTGCTATCACTAGTGGGTCCAAAGGGTGAAATCTGCTTACTCTGGTGGTAAATCAGAGACAACCAAAGCAGATGAATTCTGGTCTACACATGTATACAGTCTAAACCCAGCTAGACAGGGAAGCAGCTTTACCATTTCACTTTCCACTAGGTACAAGACTGCTGCAAAACAGTATGGGTTCTCTTTATGCATTCCATGCCATGTACACTTGGCTTATTAGTTAAAACATGTTCTTTACTGTTTCTAATACATTAAATTGAATGTGTCTAATGAATATCCAGCTGCATTTTTTCTTCTTTATACATAATAATTTAGAATCATAAATTGCACTCTTTCCAGCCCAGGAACATTTGCCCATTATATAGCTGCTGGTGATAATGTATCAAACACAATGATGATGCTTGATTTTCATAAGTTGCACTAAGTGCTCAGAGCTATATGTTCTGATTATCAGACTAAGCAAACTAAGACATGAGATTCTTATTTACATGGAATACTAAGACTTCTTTCACAAAGTCATGTATTTAGCCAGAGGGACTGTGCAAGTATATCTGACCTGCCCTAACTGAGATGTAGATCGTCTCAAGGTGAACATCTCTGATACATAGAGCACTTGAATAATTGTCTAATCTGAGCTGGATATGCCAAATTATGTACTAAAATTCACTCCGTTGGTGATACACCAGGAAAAGTCATTTTTATATGGTTAGAAGTTGAATCAATTGCAGAGTATACACCGGAGAGGTCCACAGACAAAGAACAGATATTTTGTCCCAGATGCAAATTTCCATGCTTTCCATTCCTTTCCCAATGCTTCTTCATCTTTCTCTATAGCAGTCTTCTGTCCTTCATGAGCTCCCTTCATTAAACAGCTACACTTCTGTCATTACGTAAGTATTATATCTTCCTAATACACCAACAAAGCAAACAAACCCATACATACACTCTCTCGTGCTCCATTGTTTCTTCAACTCCACCTACTAACATCCTAAAAAAATAAGTGATTGGGCAGCAAGTCTCTTCCATCTGTCTAGAGCACATTGCACAGCCTTGTACATGCACACGGATGACCCATTCCCCTGACCAAACTGCAGTTTAGCAGGTTGAGGGACATGACTAATCTCTGTGGATTCAGGACATCTGATCAAACAAGCTGTACTCTACCATGTTTTAAAGGAAATTATTCTTTGGATCATGACAGAAACTTGTGCTTTAGTTAAGAAAAGTTGAATACAAGCCAACCCAAAGGAAGAACAACCATCATTACCACTGTTACTAGATGGTCTGGTTTACAAGTCTGATACGAAGCCTAGTAAGTCAGTGGAGGCAATCAGGATGAGCTATAGAGAAGAGAAGAAATGAAGATGAAAGAGCAAATAGCCAGTTATTTGTGCGATTGGTGCGCAATACTCTCATTGATCAGACCAAGCTAAGTTAAGGAGAAGTTCAAGTTAAAACTGACACACTGATCCAAGAGAAAAGGATAGTAAGGAGCAAGCTTCGCAAGTAGAGTTAGGAAGTCCAGAAGATGAGAAATGGACTCAGTTTATTTCTCTCTCCTGCTATTTGGAGTTATTTTTTTCCTTTCTTCATTGTGAAAGGCTTCTGTGGGCCAACAGACACTGATTACAGATCTGTAAAATGTCAGAGAATGAAGCTTTTTTTTGCAAAGCTGTAAGTGGAGGAGGTATATGGTGAAGAGCAGAGCTAGACAGCAGGGAAAGAGCTGACAGTCATCTAGCAACCTGTCTGGCACAAGATCCTCTTTACCTCTTCACCTGGGCATCCTCTAAAGTGCAACACCACCTTAGTGCTCTTTCCCTGGGAAGACTATTTTCACCACAGCATCACTGGTAAGACCCACAGACCTTGTACATCTGGTATCTCCCTGGGTGTTCCTTCTTGGAGGTCAGGATTTCTCTCTCAGCACGAGCTGGTCCAGAATAATAGGTGGACAGAACAGAAGCCTCATGCAGCACAGGGAACACTGGGTCATGGGAACCCACATGAAATTAGGTTTTCCTTTGGCTTAAACTCATTATTAGTTTATGACCTTGGTTGAAAAAGCAATTTCTTGCTTATGTCTCTCCTACCATCTTCCATGAGTAGCTTTTCTAAGCTCCTATTTAAAGTAGTGTGACAGATAATGGGGCTTTGAACTAGATGATCTTAAGGTCCTTTCCAGCCCTAACTATTCTATGATTCTATAATCCTCATCTTACCTGGAGATGCACTCAAATAATGGATAGCAAGTAAGGACACAGTGGAGAGATGTTAAAGTTCCAGTAATGTTGTATCACACCAGTACATACTGAGGAAGTCACCGATGGCTCAGAGGTCAGCCAGAGGTGGGGTTTGCAATGGAGAATTTGAGGGAATTGCTCTGGAACACCGAAATTATTCATACTTTTAAAATAACTTGATCTCTGGTTGGAAGGAGGTTGTGAGGTGTAAACTAACATTATGGAACAAGAACTTGGAAAGGACTTAAACAAAATATATTCCTTTTCTTCAGCAATTTATTTGTTGTAAGGATAGTTTGATAAGAGGCCTGAACTATTGGATGTACCTCCATGAGCATTACTGTGGGTGATGCTTGCATTCAGAGATGTACTAGCACTTCGGCAGGTCTCCAGGTATTACCTGAACCCTTCCAGCCTGCAAATGGATACTGGTAGCCACAGAGAAATGGGCATTTCTGGCAGTCCTGAGGTAACAGTTGGGCTTGATGATATTAAAGTACTTTTCCAGCCTAACTGGGTCTACGAAACATCATGACTACAGCCTCCCCATATTTCAGCATTTCTGGTTCCAGAAACTAGAGAAGGAAGGGAAGGGGAAGACTAGAGGTAACTTATTTGTACAACTTTTATGAAAGGTTTTGTTGGAATCACCCAACACAGTCAAAGATGGAGCAACATATGCATGATGGGGATGTTGGAATGGGAATGATGTGAAACATTATAGCTTTTATCTTCTCTCCTGTATAGCTAAAGTCTTTAAAGTAACTTGTCAAACTTTCTGGGGATAACCTGTCACCTGGAAGGTGCACAGTCTTGCTTCTGTTCTGCAGTGCCTCAAGACAGGAAGGAGCTGGCCACGTTAATCTCCATATAACTCAACTGGTCTGGTGGGAGTTAGTACAGAGAATTAACTTGTCTTGCAGTTTGCTGTATCTCACGTATATAGTGTATGCTGGGCTGCATCCCCACAGCGTAAGCAGCATCCCCATAGTGTAAACAGTAGGTCGAGGGAGGGGATTTTCCACCTCTGCTGCAGTCTGGGGAGAACCCCCCCTCAAGGTAATGCTCCAGCTCTGGGGCAACAGCACAAGAGGGAGGTGGAGGTGTTGGAGCGAGGTCAGAGAAGGCCATGGAGACACTGCGAGGGCTGGAGCAGCTCTGCTCTGGAGCCAGGCTGAGAGAGCTGGCATGGTTCAGCCTGGAGAAGAGAAGGCTCCTTACGGGGAGACCTTAGAGCAGCTCCAGTGCCTAAAGCAGCAATAAGAAACCTGGAGATGGGCTTTGGACAAGAGCCTGTAGGAATGGGAAAAGGGGAATGTCTTTTAACATGCCAGAGGGGAGATTGAAATGTGATCTTAGGCAGAAGCTCTTCCCTGTGAAGTTGGTGAGGCACTGTCACTTGTCCAGAGAAGCTGTGGCTGCCTCACCACTAGCAGTGTTCAACGCCAGGTTAGACAGGGCTTGAAGCAATCTGGTCTATTGGAAGGTGTCCCTGCCCATGGCAGGGGGCTAGCATTGGGTGAACATTAGGGTCGCTTCCAGCACAAAGTTGCCTGGAATTCTATGATTCTAGAAGTTATGAGATCTCATAGGATGTGATCCAGCTCAAGGCTTTGCAACAACATAGGTAAAAATTACATGTAGACATCTCAGGAATGAAGGTCAGACCTGATACGGAAAGTCTTGGTATAGAAACCTTGGAGAACTGGATTTGCAGCTCCTCCTGCTGTGACAAGAATTGACTAGTATTCCTATAAGGGCTTTGCTTCTCCTGGGAGGAGGTATCGTCCCAAACACCAGCAGCAGTGGCAGCAGCCAAAAACTAGCAAAAGCTAAATAGACAGGAACCAATGCCACACTGATATCTGACCACTTACTGTCATGCCCACAGAGCATCATCTATTGGCTATAGTGCCTGCAGCTTGAAATTGTTTTGGCTTTGCTCATTGCTTCCCTGCTTTGAATCGCTCCATCAGCATGTAGCTGCAGGAGCCATGTTTTATGATGAGCTGGTGCAATCAATGAAGGACAGATGTCAGCAGCCTGGGCTCTTTGATGGAGACTTTTGCTCATTCTTAGTAATTTTTTTTGTATTTATCATAAAAGTAGTTATAACCGAAAGGCTTGTTTGAGTGGGAGAAGGTGTAGGAGACGTTCAGACTGCTGGAGGGAGCATAAGCTGAGGACACATATCTTCTGCCTAGGACAGACAGCCCAGCTTAGGCTAAAAGATACAGGTGCATCTGCATTAAAAGCCTGCCAAGGAAATGCTGAGACACGTCAAGTCAAAAACACTAGATAAGGCTTGTCATTTTAAATAAATATGGGAAGAGAGAGGGGGTCCCAGGGTACTCTGCAAGGAAAAAACATGCAGCCTGCATGGTTGATTGAAGTCCAAATCCACATTGCCTCTTTACAGAAGGCATGAGTCTGTGGACTTGTTCCATGGCCTCACACTTTTTCTATACAGCTTCAACCAGTACATAATCCCTACAGCTGTATATTTGCACTGTAAATATACTAGCTGGTTCATTACCCTCTCCTTCCACACACATATATTCATACACAGTCTATGCCAAGGCTGCAAAACCAATTCACAAACTGTGCCTAAAACTATCACAGAAAATATTATACTTTACCTTCGAGTTTCTGCGGTATATCAGAAAAATGCCCCTTTGATCAGGTAGAACACAAAGGCAGAAATTATTTAGATTTTCATGTAGAAATGAACTGTGAGAGGGTTTTGGGGGAGGAAACACAGCCCATATTCCAGGAAGCTGCTATCAGAACTATGTTCAAAACCAGCAGTTATCTCACCAACCTCCAATCTGTAATATCCCACTTTCTCCATCATCTCCATATTATTATCTCTTTATCACAATTTTAAACTAGAGCAAAGAAAACAGAATAATATAAATAACCCTCTTTACAGCTGGGATAAAATGTTCAGCTCATCTGTGGGAAAACTGGTCTTTCTTCCTTTCTCTCTTTCTAATTTTAAAATTCACTTAAGGTTCAGTGATTGAACAAAAGTGGACAAAAATATTGCAGTTATCTGACACACAGAAGTGTAACACAAAGTCTGCTCATTATGGATAATATTTATGGCAGATCATAACATTAAATTACAACTCAGCCGCCTCAGCCAGAAATTTGTAACACCACACATGTGCTTCTAATTAAGGGCTTTTGAAGTTCCCTGGATATTTATTTTCAAGAGATTTAGTGCAGAGAACGATTAAAGTTTGCTCTTGTTAGGAGTTCTGCAGTCAAAAAAAAAAAAAAGAGATTGCAAATGGACCTCAAACTAATATTTACATTCATTTCTATGTAAGTGTGTATGTGTACATCTGTTTATAAAAATCTATGAAAAAATAAAAATATGCATGTTAGCACAGATAAAATAACATAGAAAAAGAGGGAAACAAAGGGCCCTTTGTTTCAAATGTGGTCCAAGTCCAAAATTTGTGACCATTATTTTGTTTATAGGAAATCCTTTATAATGCTAGTTTAGTGTTTCCATATGGAATTCTCATAGGACTCTTTTTTTTCCCTCCCCCTCCCTTTTTTATTTGGATAAGGCAAGAGAAAAGTGAGTGTACATTCCAGAGATGCATAGTCATTCTGGATCAAATTCAATGGATTCTGGCAAGAGTTGAAAAACACAGATGCAGTGTTTCAGGTCTCCTGCTGTGCAGCCTCCAACCATGAGTGTCTGGTTGAGGCACTTTGTAAAATCATGAAAACCCTATTAAATTAATGAAATATGATATACTGCATTTTCAAGCTAACTTTCCATTGAACTGTCCGTGAAGATAGAATTTGGCTAGCTTGAGGGTGCACACAAACACACACACACACACACACACACACACACACACACACACACGCAAAGAGGCACCCTCATGTGCACACCAATAAATGCAACCAGGAGCTGCTGCAGTCATTCAGAGGGCTCCTCTTCTGCAGCTGAATCTTCCTCTCCAAGCCAGCAGAGCCTGAATTGAAGGTCTCACCAAGCCTGCCATATCTTTTCCAGCACCGAGTTCACCCAACGGCCTCTCTACAATTGGAGAGATCCTGATGTTTAGGTGAAGGGAAACAGCCTTCAACACAGCTGCCCCTCTTCCAAAGTAAAACAAAATCCCTTGCTAGGAAACTACCCAACTGAAAGCAGTCTGACATTCTTATTTCATTTCCTGTTGGGTTTCACATAATAAAAACATCATATGTTTAGGCTTGGTTTTCTTTTCTCCTTTTTCAAATGAAAAAATGAGAGCAGTCCCCTGAGGAGAACGATCTTGATGTTAAAATTTTCCTCAAGGCACAGGCAATTGCAGCCCCTCGCATAACTGTCAGAGTGAGAAAAGTATGTATTTTGGTAAAGCCAGTGTGTACTTGCTTATTTAAGTCGAGGCACACACTTGGTTGAAAGTTGCAATTAGCTTAATAAAAAGCAGGTGCCTGAGCATACTATACAACTGCTTGAGGTTTTCTTTACCTCCACGTAAGGCAGACAGAGCTCTCCCATAAAATATATTGTACTTTCAATTGTGTCTTTTATTCAAGGACCTGTAGGTACTTTAGAAACACTGAAATCCATAAATGCTGCAGCCAGAAGGGACATTTCATCATTCAACCCAAGTAATACAGACTGTAAATTTCATCCTGCAGCTGCTGCACTGATCACAGTAGTAATGTTAACTTCCAGTTTTGAGATAATGACTTTAAAAGAAGAAGAATCCACTTCTTTTCCTGGTAGTTTACCCCAACAGCTAATCAGGCCTTCTTTTAAAATCATTACCAGCAATAAATAACACATGAGGCTTAAGTTAATATTGGTAACAGGAGGATTTAAGTTGTATATCTGTGATAAAGACTGCCCGTGGGAGTCTTAACTGCAAACTTTTTGAGCAAAAATTATGATAATGTGCTTCTTTTTTCCTCCTTTATCATATCTACCGAGTTCTGCTTCATCAAATCCACAGATAAAGTTTAGGATTTTGTGTAGAAATGCATGGTGGTGATATTTAAATATATCTTCATCCTTTTTGGTACAATCTTTCCCATTTCTGTTCTGTACATTCTCTGTCACTGAAGGCTTAATGCTTATTAAGTAGGTTCACATCTTTTGATGAAAGGTACTATTGCAAGCATCAAAGCAATTCAGAACTGGAAGTTGTTTTGCAAGAAAAATATCCATAAATGTGTCTATTTACTTAAAAATTCCAAAACCCTTTAGTCTGGAAATAAAGGCTTAAATTTCAGGACCACAGTGCCTATTTGACACATTTGCTGGCCTCAGATTATCCAAAACAGAGACAATAAGCTGTCTGCTATTTCCCATTCAAAACAAGAAGGGCAAAGGAATGCCACAAGTCCCTACACAATTTTTTTCTGTATAAATAGAGTTTTGAACTTGAGATTGTTGCAACATCATTGTTTGCGTAAGACTTGGATGTGAATTCTCTTAGGTTGTGGTCAAATGAATTACCTTTTGGAGCTGTTTGCGTATCTCCATTGACTAAAGGGACGTCTAGAGTCTCTCATTCAGACCTCCATGTCTTTTTAGACATTTATTTTGGATAAGAATCTCATTATTTCTTCAATAGATTGAAATTCAGGCAATTGCTGAAGTGCTACTACAGCTGTAGACTACAGTCCAATAACATAAGCAAAAATTCAGATAGCAGATTTAAGACTTTCTTCTGTAGATTACAGGGTGCAAGGTGCTGTATTACTGTAAGATCTGCCACCAGGGTCCAGGAGTCAGCTAAGTTACTTTACAGGTCTTTAAATGTTATTGATATTATGATTCATGAGACAATACTCTGTGGTCTTCCAACTTCCTTTAAAACACTGAATCATGTATCTACAGATGCTAAAGGAACATTAATTAATTTTGTTAACAGACATCTTGAGAGGATTAATGTGCAAAAATTAGATAAATAAGAGCATGCCATTTAGGCTTAAAGTGCAACTCCTGCTGTGTTGTGAAAATGTTATGCAGAAAAGCACCTGTATTCTCCATAGTGCAACAAAATAATGAGGGGCTTATTAAGCTTTACTAATTTGTTATATGGCATCTACAGGAGGCTTGTGTTGACTTTTTTCTGCATTTTGGCAAGGAAGGATGATCAAAAGGAACAAACAAAAATAGTCTGGGAATATTTTACTGGATGTACAATGAGCAAGTTGAGGAAAAAGAAAATGCGGGATGCCCTTGGCTTTGTCCTAATCTCCCCTCTCTTACCCTGGTTTACTGGTTACAGCCATGAACACAGGGTGCACAACTCTTTTGACAAGGACACACGAGTGGACACACTCTTTGCAGGGCTACCTTTGGTGACAGTGACCAACATGCTTGTATTTAGGTTCCTGTCCTTCCAAAGCCTCCTGTGGTACAAGGGAACATGAACTAGAGGTAACATCAGGTTCCTTAGAGCACTCGTTACCACCTCTAACCAAGATGTTCTCACATTCTGCATGCAGTGCAAGCACCCCCAAATTCCCCAACCATATGGGCTGTCTCAGACCAGGGTTTCATGAGCACAGGCTTACAGATTGCTTCCAGAGATGCCATCAAGATGAAAACATAATCTATAGACCTTGACAAGGTATCTAACATCATTGCTTTGCACTTATGCAACAAAACAGACAGAAAGCCCGGATGAAAGTATGGCATTACATACTTCAGTGTCCCACCTCTATAGCTGTTTCTGCATTTTGGACTTGAACAGGTCTTTTTATGAACCAGGGTCACATTTACCTCTGAAAAGATGATCTCTTGTTTCTTTTTCCCTATATCTACAGTTAGTGTTTTCAAAATAAAATTATCAAACCACTTTTCTTGGTCGAACACTTCATTCATTTCATATGAAGCACTGGCCTGACAACAGACTGTCATTCTTTTTGGACCCTTATTTAGCTCAACATGGCCACACTTGTAACTGACTTTAGCATACTTTCACTCAAACTCTTTGGAGAAGGAATGCCACTTGTTTCTGCATTCCTGCTGCATATTCCAGTGCATTCCACTCCATGATCTGCCACAATGCAAATAACATGGCCTGGTGAAACACATATCATTAAAGATGGCACCAACAGTAATAGGCCCCATAAATTCTCACTTCCTATAACCCCAGCTATTCATTATTTCAAATTTTGTTTAAGAGGCTTTTGGATCACAATCTCTATTCTCCTTCTACAACAACAATAGGACTGTTAAAAAGGAACACTGTGCTCATTGCTGGAACATAATAAAATATTCTGTCTACCACACAAGGAGCTAGATCCTAAAGCCTTCCCTGTTTCCTCAGGCAAAATTCCAGCAAGACAATTCAAAATTGCATTCAGTTCTTTCCAGGCATCGTGCTTAATATGCACCGGGGTGGAGGGATGGGATAGTTTGACAGTTATTTTCTAAAAATAATGTTTAGAAAATTTTAGAAAATTTAAGAAATGTTAGTTTGTTGAAATACAGTTCCCTGGTCACTTGCAAATCCCAGTGCCATAAAGGGTGTGTGGAGGGGGAAATAATTTTGAATTAATTTTAACTTCTCTCTTGCTTGCAGTGTTCCATTTTTATATACAGGATTTGTGTTAGATGTTCTACAACAAGCTTGATTATATTCTCTAGTGTTATTCACATTGGTCTTATTATTCATATCATGTTCCTTATAGAATCCTTAATCCTAAATCCCACTGGGCTAGATGTTGTGCATACATAACCCAGAAAGATGGCTCTACTCCAAAAAATTTTTGGATTGAAACACAAAACAAAAGACAAGATTGATAAAGACAATGACACAAACACAACACAAGGTAATACTGGTCAGCTGAATAGGAAAGAGCTCAACATACCAGAAGCCTGTTCATTACCAAATTCAATGTTTTCACTGGTCAGACCACTGGCCTAATTTCATTCCATTAACTTATGTCTTCCAAGGAAATTAGTCTCACCACCACCCCATTTTTTCCAGTGACCCTGGAGAAGTTTGTCAGACAAAATGAGAGAAAATAGGAAGGAAGATATTAACATCAAATATGACAAAGATCTAGAACAGCCTTTCCATGGAAACACCCAGGGAGAAACCTGACTGGTTGTCACATGGACAAAAAAGGGTTTGTATGCGGGATTATAAAATGGGTCGCCTGGTGGCAACCAGGATGTGTACTTGATGACTCCGGACAGAGGTGTATATATATATAGATATATATAGTAGGCGTTTAAGTTTCAGGCCCAAAGGAAAAATATATAGAGATATGTTATGTTTCAGGACACCAAGATGATATGTAGAAACTAAAGGTTATTAAAAACAGAATATCTACACACAAAGAAAATGTTTTCACAGAGAACAGAAGACACATAGAGCCAAAAAGTGTTGCTTAATTTTATTAACAATAATCACATTTTTATTGCAGATCATAGAATCATAGAATAGTTAGGGTTGGAAAGGACCTCAAGATCATGTAGTTTCAACCCGCCTGCCATGGGCAGGGACACCTCACACTAAAACATGTCACCCAAGGCTATGTCCAACCTGGCCTTCAACACCACCAGCAATGGAGCGTTCACAACCTCCCTGGGCAACCCATTCCAGTGCCTCACCACCCTTACAGTAAAGAATTTCTTCCTCATATCCAATCT
>JAOEHY010006350.1:0-15597 GCA_025447955.1 Psilopsiagon aurifrons | reverse complement strand
CTTGATGGCATCAGGGTACACTGTGCACCGGTATCTACCAGAGCCTTATACTTTTGTGGGACTGATGTGCCAGGCCATCTGATCCACACAGTCCAGTAAATCCGATTGTCCCCTACCTCCACCTAGCTAGAGGCAGGACCCCTCTAATCATCATCAAAACTTTGGACACTTAAGTCTTGTAGAAAGGGATTATTCTTCTTTGTCACAGGAGCTGGAGTAAAATCAGCTCTTCCACTCCATCTGGGAAACTGCTCACCAGAGACTGAAGCCGCAGCTTTCATGAGATGATCATCCTTGACCTTTGTTTTCCTCTTCAATTCACACACCCGCTCCTTCAGAGCTGAGGTAGGTTTTCCGTCCCACTTCGTCGTGTCTTCTCCGTCCAGTCAGCCATGCCGCTGCTCTCTCACTCCTCCCCTATTCCCCCTCACTCCTGGAGGGATGGGGAGGAGAATCGAAAGAATGTAACTCCCACAGGTTGCGATAAGAACAGTCCAGCAACTAAGATATAACACAAACCACTGTTGCTACCACCAATAATAATAATGATAAGGGAAGTAACAAAGGAAGAGAATACAATCACTCACCACCCACTGATAGATACCCAGCCCAACCCCAGCAGTAATCTAACCCTTTCTGGTAACTGCCCTCAGTTTATATACTGGGCATGGCATGCTGTGGTATGGAATACCTCTTTGGTTAGTTTGGGTCAGGCGTCCTGTCTCTGATCCCTCCTGGCTTTCCCTCCTCCATGGCAGAGCATGAGGCTCAGAAAGTCCTTGGTCAGAGTAAACATCACTGAGCAGAAACTGAAAACATTCCTTTAATTGAATTGTTGAAACCTCTTACCAGCCTAGTTACCACATACAGATTACTATTTTTGGCTCAGATCTGCAGGTGCAGTGTTAAAACCTGAAGTCAATCATTGTTTTGCTGTGGACACCAAAAGGGCCAGGATCTCACTCAATGTTAAAAGCTCTGACATGCTCAATAACAACTACTGGATTTGTTGATTGCTTCAAATAAATTTAAAAGATTTGAGAATATTAAATCCAGTTGTTAGACATGCATTGTTTCTTTTCCTGTAGATCGCTTTCATAATGCTTATTTCATCAGTGAATTTAAAATCTATTTAAAGAAATGCTATAAACTTATATTTTATTTTGCTTTTATATTCCAATATTTTCTAAACTAAGTTCTGAATTCTTATTTCATATTTTTTTTTCTCTCTGGAACTAACATAAATCTAAGACAAGTAAACGTTAAAAAGGGTTAAATAATTCATACCAACAAATAATATGCTTCAGCTAAAATTAAAGGTTTCAGACCAACTAAATTTCTTGTTGTATGCTTTTGCAATACAATTTGGCAGTTCCTGTTTCACTTTACCTTGGTATGAAATTCATTCTTGCTGCTGGTTCATTTACTGGACTTAAAAATTATATATTCTTCTATCTGCTTTGGACCGATACTTGCTGCTCTGAATGCACCTCTTTGGAAGTAATAGAATCTTTTCTGAATGTCATTAGCCTTCTATCCATAAAACTTCTCCCCCACAGATAGAAATTTCAGCTATAAAAAATATTGGGTGAAGGAAATTATAGTTTTATGACCCAACTTTCACGTATCAAGTTCAAATTCACAAAATTGATTTATTTTTAATCTTTCCCACTCCCTTCACAGGATCCAGACCTCATATGCAGGGCACTTTAATTCACCTCCTTCCTCAGAATCTGAATCCCAGAGGAACAGTTCCTTTGCGCTCATTATGCATCTCCAGGGTACACAATTCAAACAAGAGCTACCTTGTGCTTACAGGGTGTTGATTTGCTAGTGCTCACTAAAGCAAGGAGAGTGCTTTTCTGGACGGGAGCAGGAAAGGCAAGTGGGGGATGCTCTAGTTCTTTAATTAAAATCTTATTTCAATAACATGGAGTTGTTGAATGGCTGCAGATTTTTCTCTTCCATATTTTAATATTTCTAAAATGCCACTTATGAAAATAGAAGTTTCTTTTCAACACTTAACTCCTATGAAAGAATTCTCTTAAAGGATACTGTATTATTTATGGTTGAAAAATATTACTTTCCTCTGCTTTTCCTCAACTTTTTCTCCTCATCCACAGCATACTGTGATTTTTTAGGACTCAGTCCTTACTCTCCAATTCTTACTCTCCACTCATGCATAAACATTTGCAGAACCATGGCCTTCAGCCCCAGTTCTGCAAACGTCTAGTCTGTTCCTAAACCGGTAGATATCAAGTGGCTACTGTGAAGCACATGATGTAGAAAAGCCTCTAAATTTCTGGAGTAATAACTGTATTTTACAATTTCTCTGAAGCATTGGAAGACTTTATAATAATCCTCGTTAGGGGATATTTTTCATATTTGTAATAATTCACAGTTTCGTAGAGCATCGCAGCTTCTTGATGCTCCTTTAAACAGTCATTGGACCACTTCAGAGATGAATGAAAATTTTACTTCTCCTTAGTTCTAGTTGCAACTCTGAAAAGTATGTTGTCTTTACACAGCTGTTATGTGTTATTAGTTCTCTGTATTTATTCCCTTACTCTTCATTGCTGAAAACCTACAAATTTACTTTCTTAGACTGGATGATAATATCTGCTTCATATAGGAAAATATTGTTTTGCCTGACCAAATACACTATTTCTTTATTTCTCAAAAAGTTTCTGTTTCCATTCCTAGAGAGGGGAGGATGGGGGCCTAATGAATAAATAGAGCTGCTGGTAAGAGTGGCTAAGGGCAGTCCCTGGGAGATTGATAGATGTGACTTTTTGATGTGTGTGAGACACAGGTGGCATGGACCAAGAACCTTACAAGAGGTAAGTATTTCCTCTTAATTCATAGCACAGATGTCAGCATTCCTACCCTGAACTGCTGGCAAAATTGGAATAATACAAGTCAGGAGCTGCCGTCTTCCAAATGAAAAAGGCTATCTTCTTCTTAATGCTAATTAGGTATCTTGGGATGCTCAGCTGCTTTGCCAGATGCTCTCAGCAAAGACCTCCATGAATGTTGCCTTTTCACCTCAGCATTCTCCCTTCACTGCTGACCTTCCCCTATTTCCAAAGTGATACTCTGCACAGGCATTGCTTTCCTCATGGCTGCAGGTGTTGCGTGAAGTCTGAGACACGTGCTTTTCAGCCTTGATTGTATTGTTTCACAAAAGACTGCCCGTACATCTGTCTCTTTGCTTGCTCTTTCTTCTCAGCTTGTATCCTTTTGTCACTGCATGCTCCCCTTGAAAAGGAGGCAACGCTTTTCCCACCAAAGGCTGTTCACACATTATTTCATCACCTAATTCTGCTGGGAAATGGTGACCTTCACAGGCCTTACCAAGAACAGGTTAATGTGGCAGCATACTGAGGCTGGGAGTTGGGATCAAAGATGCTGAAAGCTGCAGACCTGAGTATGCTCTGGACAGCAGATACAAGCAGATGCAAGGCAGATACAAATTCATCCTCATCATGTTGGTTTTCCAGAGAGTACATTCAAAGATGGGGCTGACTATGGACACAGAGGATTTGCCCTAGACCTGTGCAAAAGCATGGGTGTATGGAGCCCAAGCACATTGCTCACAAGGGGCTTTCTACCACTGGCTTCCCATGAGCTTGAAATGCCTGTTGCATTCATTAGTCCTAATGCATGTGTACAGACTCCCAATTACACAAACAGTGTGGCACTAAGTGAGCTAAAATTAGGAGGTAACTCAGACTGGCACGTTGGGCAGCCATATCATCAGCCAGCATAAATATCACATGCATCCTGCCTAATTCAACGGACAGACATAGCTGTAAAATCCTGTGCTCCTGTCTGTCCTAAGCTCATGGTCACTAATGCCCAGTCTAGACTTCACAACTGTGGACAATGAGTTTGTCATTCTCTACAGGGCACCAAGGGCAGGTAGGATGGGGTTACTTTCTTCCTCTTTTTTTCCACATAAACCCAACATGACAGGACTCAGCCAAGTACATTCTCAAGGTCATATAAATAGGTTTCCTGAACGCAGCTGTGCAAAGCAGTGGCATGTGCTATAGTAGGTTACTCAGAACATACAGCAATTCAGCATCACATGACTTTCAACCCATTAGATATGCAAGTATGTAGGATATATAAATGGACTCTTAAGATCCTAGTTTACTGAAACCCTTGAAGTTAATCTCTAACGTTTGCATTGTAATACTGTTTATAGCACTTAAAATTTGTTAGGTTTTTCTCTGATTATTTAAGGAGTAATCAAAATTGTACCTTCACTCTGGGAGATTTTGCATTTTCCTCTGATGACTAATGACATCCCAAACAAATCTAAGTACATGCATTTTTCTGTGTTTTTTTTTCCTCCTCTTAGATGGATTAGTTCTGTCATCAGCAGGTGTGGAGAAAATACAGAAGCCCAAGCACTGAGTATAACAAGTAAGCAGGAATTGCATTTAAATTAATTTGAAATGCAAAAGTAGTGACTCACCTCCTAAGCAGGATTTTTTGAATGCTGGAGCATCCTGGACCTTCACCAGGAAAGGATACTGATGCCCAGAAAGGGGATTGTCTCTCCTGGCTTAATACATGCAGCAGTTTTTGAGAACTATTCTCATCTATGACATGAAAACATAGATATATTTCTGCTATCTAGCCAAATACAAGGTTCTGCTGCTGTTGTATATAAATATACAAATATTTATAACATATATATGTATAAAACAACAGCAGATCTGTATTATGCCTGTTTCAATTGTAGAGCTACAGTGCAGACAGCATCTGTGCTTTAACTGTTTGCATCTTCCTTGTCTTATTCCCATAGCTCACATTAGGTCCCATACACACTATGATAATGCAGCATAAACAGGCTTCAAAAGCCCCTTCTACCTATAAGCTACAATAGCTGGTGTCTCAGAAGGTGCTCCTTTCATCATGAGTTATACTCATTCTACCTCTTACCTTTCACATTTGACTTTGACCCACTGATTTTGAATGAATTGAGGGAAGGCAAATCATGTGTGACCCACTCTTTCAAGCTCACTGTGTTTCACCTAACCAGGGATGCCTGAACATCATCACCCTGTGTTTAACTTTGGTGCCCTTGAAGGCTGCTGCCCACCCTGCCGAGGGTGCTCTGACAAAGGGGCTCCGGTATGCTGCAGAGCAGGCAAAAAGGTGAAGTTCGGGGAGTCATTAGCTGGTCATTAGCTAATGACAGTGAATTGATTCACTAATTCTGAGACAGCCTTTGCCTACTTGTATTAGGTGTGTCTAATTCAGCAAGCCAGCCAAGAGGATTATGTAAATGGAACATTTACTTCCCTTGGAGAGGGATCTCTCCTGCTGCCCACTGAGCAGCAGCTAGGGGCAAGCTGCAGGCAGGCAGGTAGCAGCAGGGGCTCAGGGCAGAGCTTGAGGCACACAAGGCTCTCACTGACCCATGGCTCTCACCTGGACATCTGCCAGCCCACCCAGCAGCCTGCAGTGTTTTTTCCAGGGGTTGCACTCAGCATCTTCAAAGCATCTTTCATCCCCACACAGGTTGGCAAAGCCCAGGCTTTCCCTGAAAACAGAATATTCTCATCTTTATCATCATCACCATCATCCTCCTCTGCTCACCAGGTACCTCCCTTAGCTATGCCCCTTCCTGTGGGGAGCAGGAGAAAACCTCCATCCTTTCCTTAGTCCAGCTGCTTGCACCCTTGTGGTCCCCAACTTCCGTCAACAGGCATGTCCCTCTCGCTACTAACAGGTCTCTACAAACAGGTTCCAGGTGGAGAAGGTGCAGTCCCCCTTCTCCCCATCCCTCCCTATCCCCTCCACCTCTGCCTCAGGTGTGGTGTTCTGACTGACACTGAGTTGATGATCACACACACAAACCTGGTGACAGGATTGTTTTCAACCATAGCTAGAATTATACCCACAAAGGGATGTATATCTTTGACACTGTGCAATGTCTGCATTTTCACATGTATTTCTACACAAATACAACTTCCAAGGTACTCTGAAGCAGGTTTCCATCGATGCCCTTTTCCAGTGCTTTGGAAGTAGAAAAAGGCTCAAAAGTAACTGTTCATTGCCAAAGTGACATGGGGGAGGCATATGGAAAATGAAAATCAGAGGCTCTCACATTTTGTTTTTTAATCAAAGCTTTGAAATTCATCATTTGAAGTATTCTTATAACTATCAAAATACATTCTAAGAGCTTTTCGCTACAAATGTTGATCATTATGTAAGCACTGCAAAGTTTATGAAGATTATACCCGCAGTTCCATTGCCTGTATCCTGGGGATGTGAGAAATATGGCTTTGTGGCACACACACACAGAGTGCAACCACATCACAAAATGCTGCTTTCCAGGAGAAATCAGAAGCTTTATGTAAATTCTTTCAAGTGATGAAAAACATTGAGACCTCTGAACTGAAATATCAACAAATGCAATACCATTAGAGTTACAACTTATTTGTTCATTTTATGTTCTTTTTATGTGTCTGTTATAAACCCTGAATATTTAACGACCGCAGGCCAAAGATGTAATAATTCTCAGAAAGAATAAGAAAAATTCAAATACAGAGGAAATACGACTTCATAAAATGTAAAGAAAATTCAGAGAGGATTTACACAGAGGAGCTTGTGTGTGCTCTCCTCTAGCCTTTCTACAATGTAAACATTGTGGTCAGATTTCCCAATTTAATGAGTTTCACTATTCCTAACATTTCTCTTTATGCCTTGGATTCCCAACCAAATAATTACATGAGAACAGCAGTTTTCATTTCTTAAGAAGAAAGTATTTTTCTAGTCCTTTGGGATGACTAAAATTTCCCAAATGAATAAACCACAAATTAAAAGAGACAAAAGCTGAGTAAGTTTCAAACAGTTCTGCATTTTGTGCAGAGGCACTCCTGTCCTGACTGCTGTGCAAAACCATGCTGTTATATTTATCACTTCATCCAGTGGTTAACTCAGCCAAAGGGCACAGTACAGGGAAGTGTAAATTACATTGATGTGGGTTCTTTTACAAAGCCTGTCAGACTGACTTGCACCTAATTACCAATGTGTGGTTCACACCATTTCCTAGCACCTCTTGTGCAGAGTTGCAATTTCCCAAGTAGGATTCCTTCCCAAGCTGGAAGGAGGTGGAGGAGGGAAAGGATGCTCTGTGGAATGTACCCATATTAATGACAATGCGAAATTGGGGTCTCAGTTCATTAACCGTTTGTATTGCTAGATTTCCCATTTATTTTCCTTTGATTGTAGTGAAGACTTGTTACAAAAGTAATGAACCACAAAGCAAAATAATATTACCATTATCTTATTCCTGTTCATATCTGATGTTACTCTGCATTTAGAAGAGCCCTGTGGAGCTTAGGGTTTTCTATAAGTTTTACTGAGACCAGTTTGTAACCGTGCATGGATCTATTTCCATTATTCCATTCACTTCAGAGATATAAACCAAAAGAAACAGTCCATAGGTCAAGATTTTTTAAGCAAGCTGCTCATATTCGCAGGCATGTCCTTAATATAGGCTGTAAATAAAGAATTTTGTAAGGCCTAAAAATATTTCACTGCATTTTTTTCTAATCTGAATTTAACAATTAACAGATAAAAAGGGTTTGAGTCATAAACAACAGATTATGCTGTTATTGGGTTCATGATATGTTAATAATGAAAGTTTAGTTTAAATCAAGGCTTAGATCAAATTAATTAATCTGATACGCTATGGCCTTGAAGCAACTTTTGTATGGAATCTTTAATAAACATTCAGCTCTGAAACAGGGACAAATGGTATTTTCAGCACAGTGGTTTAATGAAGATTCCTTAAACTGCTGTCTTGATGATCCTTCATTTCCATGTATGCCATTGAAGATTTTCTAAATTTCTGAAATGCTTATTTTAAAATACATTTGTTTTTACCATCATGCAGTACAAAGGCACCTTCATTCATACTACATGGGGAAATAGCACCCCTCTGCAGTGAATTATATTATAGCTGCTTTAACCATGCACATTTAATTACTTCACCTGCACTACATCCACTAATCATACTATACTTCAAGCTCCTTAGGGCATACCCTGTTATTTTCTTCTCATGTTTCTCACCTCTTTCAGGTCCCTTTAGGCTTATTTCTGTCTTTTCTATTGTTTACAGCACCTTCCAATTTACCATCACCTGTGATTTTTCTCCAAGTGCTTTTTACCCTCTCTTCCAGAGTGCAAATTAAAATATACCATACAATCAGTTCTCACACATGCACTCCACTGGTATAGAAGCACACATTTCCAGAAAATCATTAGCTCTGCCTTTATACCGCAATGCACTGATGCTTGCCACTGGTTTGCAAAGGGGAAGTTTGTGCCGGTTTTTGATTGGTTTTTTTTTTTTCAATGGCACTGAATTAAGCTATTCCCTCTGGGAAACAGCAAGGAAAGCTAAAAAGATTGTTTTAACTTATTATAAATGACATTCTGAAAACAATGTCTAAAATCAAGGGTTAATTAACATGCAAACAGTTTCTGACACCTTCAGCATGGACTTTGCTATCAAATTATTGCTAGAATGAAATGGAGATAAAAATAGGAGAAACCTCACTGTAAATCAGCACTTTCCTTGGTTAAGTTCAGCAGTAATTCTTAAGTAACTGGGTCACTAATAAATAATGATAACTGCAGTCAGGCCTCAGGTGTTGCAATTAGCAACTATTTGTGGAGCTGGATATACTTCAGATAAACAAATCAAGGACCTAGGTTCTTTCTATGTAAAAAAATAGGAAGAAGGACAGATGTAGCCATATAAATACAGGACAAGCAGGCAAAATAGCCATTTTAATATTCAGAGCAAGTAATATCAATTTGTAAGCTATCTGAAATTCAAATTTTTTGTTAAGAGCTTGCCGATTCCAAGAAAAGACAGTTGGCATTTTGATTATAACTACTTCACTTATTGGCTTAATGCTGTCTATAATCTTTCTAAAACAAATACACCAAATTAATGATTATACAAGCTCCTGCACTGCTCTCAAAACAGGATTCTCTGTAGCTCAGCATGGGGTGTGTGTGTGTGTATGCGTGTGTATTTTTTTTTTCAAGCAATTAAACTGTATCCTTTAAGATCATTAAGGCTCAGGGTCAGACCAGGCTCTTTATTCTTCTAAACAGATCTTTGGGGGATCCTGGATGCCCTTTTTTTTTTATCACCTTCTGCTAATTACTATCTGCCTATTCTCTCCATTCCCTGGCTTTCAAGCAGCCTCCGGGCCCCTGAGTACCATCTGCTCAAAATTCTGGTCCCTGCCCTCTGTTAGACCTTGCTAGACCTTAGCCTTTTTTCTTTTCCATTATGGAGATCATGCATGCATTAGGTGGGTCATGTTCCTTTTGCTATACACAGTGGCACGTGCCAATGCCCTTCAGGAATCAGCTGCAGGGCTAAATTTACAATTGGCTTGCTTCCCCCAAAGCAACATTAAGCTTTTGTTCTCCCACTCACAATTTCATACAATTACAGAGATATAACTGTCTGCTTTGGCTTATAATGGCATTGTAAATTATCTTAAAAAAAAAAAAACAAACAAACAAAAAAAAAAAAAACCCAAAAATAGTAAACTAAAAATAAACAGAGCTTAATTAAATGGAGAAAGGCTAAATAAAAAAAAAAAAAAAGCCAGTTGCAAAAATTTACCATTTTTAATTGCTTACTTCAAATTCCTGAATTTAGGCAGATTTTCCAGCTTGGTATGAAGAAAACCTAAAAAATGCCAGTTATCTCAGGTACAAGCTGCCTCTACCCACCACTTCATTTCTGTAAAGTTTTTATCTATCTAGGAAACACCAAACATGAAGCAGAAGTGGAAAAGAATTTAGTCATGTTAGACGACATCTATGCAGCACTGCTTGCAGGTTCTAAAGGTAGTAGAAGGAATTCCCCCTGTAATAAACAGAGATTCTTCCTCATTTTGGTTACCACTGTCACTGTACAAATTACTTTGTGTTGATCATATACTGCAGACTACAGAAAGAGATTTAAGGAGATCTGAAAACAAAAAGCAGAAGCTGTTGCTTCCTGTACTGTGATTATGATTAAACCCTAGAGACATTTTAAGACTATGTTCTAATTTGCACATCTTTTGTATAACATATGAGTCTTTGGAGCATCCAGTGGTTCACAGTTGGTTGATGGTCTTGCTTGAACAATTATAAAAAAGCATTCTCTCCCACAGAAGAGATCTAGCTGAAAGCTTATGGATCAGCTTTCCAAAGCCAGTGGCCCTCACTCGTCAGGGTCATAAAATCTTCTCTTGCCCTCTTACAGTCTAATGTATTCTGCAGAGTTCTTCCAAAGAGCAAATGTTTATATTTAAATTAATATAGTTTCAACTGTATTATGCCTATCAGCATAGATTGCTATTATTATTCATCCCAAAATAAATTGCTGTTATCAGCAAACTTCTGATGATTCTACCAAAGTCAGAGCTCAAAGTTGATGCTGTTGGATAAACAATGCTTTAAATTTCATAAATTAAATTTAAGCACATCATACCATATTTTTTTTTTCTCTTTCCAACTCCCTTTGTTCCAGTCCAGCTCCATCAGAGTGATTTTGATTGTCCAAAAGCTCTTTCTTCAGCAAAAAGCCCATCTTCTGGAAAAAAATTTTTCTTTTTCTCTTCCAGTCTGTGCATTTCCTCCAGAACATGAACACTATTTCTATCTTGTGACACAGCAGATCTAGTCCTGGGTAAACATAATTTTCAAACTTGAGACATGTTTGTGATGACAAAGTGCACACTTTCCTCTGAGCCACAAATCGTTTGAAGAACCTATTCCAAGCCTACTGATGTCATTTAAAAGAACCGTATTGATTTCAGTAGGCTTTCAATCAGCTCCTCATAATCTGTCTCCACAGAGAGAGGGATAAAATACCCAGAATAAATTGTATGCCAACTGCTTTGATTATGGAAAGTGTAGAGTTTATGGTCTCAGGAAACGTAGTGCTTCAGAGAGAAGGTTCAGTCAGAGCTTCATTGCTTGTCCTGTATCGCTGGGACCTTTCTGCACAAAGCCAAAAACCAGAAACACCACAGACATACAGATTTTCTAGGTGTTGTTTGTTGGGCTTTTTTTTTTTGTTTAATCACAAAAAAAATTGTCTTGATTACAATGTAAAAGTAACAAAACTAATGCCAAAACTTTTCCCTGTCTTGGAATAAACCTTCCATTGTGTTATCTTCTTCAGTATTACTCTACCAGTAATCAGTAACATCACAGCTGCAGATCAGAATGAATAACTTCATATCTTTTGGAAAGCTGTGAAAATTTTTTTCGCAAAAAAAAAAGTTTCCCTAATTCATGCTGAAGTGAGGTTTCAGGTAATTTTACAAACTATTTTTAATATCTGAAATCCTTTTGGAAGTTTTTTGTATTTCAACTTAATTATTTTGCATATTAATTTGCATGTTTTAAAGTGACATTTTTAGATCACCCGTGGTTATGAAACTGTTTAATTTTCAGAACAGAATTAGCATTTCAGTAACAATAAGATTGCCTTAGTAGTATTGTCAAAGTCTTTCAGTGAGGACTTCTAGAATAGGATCCAATTCATTTGACATAGACAATTTGCCCTCAGGTTTTAGGTATCTAATGAACCAACCTTCTGCACCTCTTGTTCCTTCTATAGAGAATATATGGCATCTCTGAAGTTCTTCAGGGAGAAGGTCCTGTCCTCATCCTAGGACCATTTATTAATAATCTCTTACGTTCAGTGAATGTCAGAAAATCAAAGAAGCGTCCAAAACTATGAATCGCAGCAAGAGACAGCACTTAAACTCAGCACTGCCTTAGATTCCTTCACAGCTCTCTTGCAGTTGAAAGTTGAGGCAAACTGAGAGAACTTGCTCCTGTCTACGTTTTGCCGCAGACAAATTATGTATCCTGAGAGGCTACATAATTTCATTTAAACATAGAAGACAAAAAAAAAAAAAATATTTTACTGAAAAGGCCCTATAAATCTGGACATTCTACCCTATTCATTATTAAACCTGCCAGTCTGTGGGAGTTCAAACAAAAGCTAACAAATGCTGAGTCTGTATTTTCACTCAGCTCTAGGTATGTTCCACCTTTGCCTTTAATATTTAAGAAGAAAATTGAGAATATATTGCTTCAGAAATGTTGGCGTAATTTACAAAGAGCTCTGACACTCTTCTTGGGAATTAGATCTTTTATATCAATGAACAAATTCAAAGAGCTCAGATATAATAATGTCAATCTGAAGAGTGCATGTGTTTTCATTAAAGATTTACAGCTGAATTTGTTATGAAAGTGGAACAATAATCTGAGGAGTATTTTAGTAATTTACTGAATTAAAGGGCAAGTTGTAGCTTATTTACCTATTAATTTAATCTATTCTTGTCTTCAGCTCTCAGTCAGTTACTTTGAAGGCTCACTTAAGACTTGGACTGTCTCTAAGTACTGATATGCCTGTCACCACTGTCACAGGTGAACTTCCTGTGAATCTACATCTCTTGTCACATAGTAAAAATACATGGAGGCTTTTCAGTATTACCTTAAAAGAAATGAACAGTCTTCCCATTTATAGCAAATGTGGCAGAGGGAGCAGTCAAGAAGACAAAAGAGTCTTCCAAATGTTAAAATTTTTAATACTTCCCTGAATAAAATGTAACAAATAAAAGAAAGCAGGTGTGAACAGCAGTTAGAAAATGGTTCACCTGAAAATCATCTCGCTTTGGTTTCCAGATACATGTTAATACCCATTATTGGCTGGGTACATGCTCAACAAAGAACTCGTGTCCCTTTAAGTAGTAAATTAGGGTTGAATCCTTACAGTCACCCAAAAGGGGTTTCACCTGCTCCAGAAGGTGGACATGGGAAGTGAGGGAATAGTAGACATAAGATTCAGATCCTCTACCTATCCTTACACAACCAGAGCATACACATCAGAGACAGTCATCACATGTACCTGTTACAGCTGATGAAGGAAGGTTAATATCTTCAGGAAGCAGTTTATCTAATCTTTATTAAACTGCTGATTCAGCCTGAAAATAATGGTAGCAATTGGCTAAAAGGACTAGGTCCCCATGGCTATCAGGGAAGTATAAGCCTATATATGGATGTCAAGAGATGACTTCCCACAGCACAGGATTATCTTAGGTTTTTTATTGACAAGTCAAATTTCTTATTAATATTCTTTCCAAAGGTATTCTAAACAGATAATGGTCAAAGCCTCTTTTAACAGTCACATAGCATCGCAGAAATCAAAGGGGTTTTTTTTCTCCTTCATAGAAATAATTTTAAATGTGCGGATGGGAAGGAAAAATCTTGTTTCATTTTTTCATTCTGAAATATTGAAATAATGGACAGAGGCTGATTCCTCTGATTCAAGAAGATGGAGCAATTTGCCCCAGGATCTTCCCGGTATGCTTTTGTTCCTGTGGGAGAAGCACTTCAGTGCTCAGTCAGCATCTTAGTCTTATTCAGTCCTTTCACCAAAATCATATTGATTTCTGTGTCTTTAAATGGAGCTTTAGAAGACATATGGCTTAAAGGATAGCACCGCTTGGGTTCCCCATAGTGTAGTAATACAAATTCTGGACACATGGGTTGTTCTTTGATGACTTACTTTATTAGGTTTCCAAATCACGCTGATGCCCAGAGGGTGTGAATAGAATTGAAATAGCTTTACACTGCCACATGAGAGTTCGGAAGGCCCCATTTTATGAGGCTGAGGTTAACACTAAAATAACATGTGACAGATGGTCACTTTTTGCTACTCATCATACTTGACCAGTATTTTTGTTACAGACACAAGCAATCCATTTCTATTTTCTCAGTAGAGAATAAATCCATAGAAAATATTTTAACTTATTACTTATTTCAGCTCTACTGTTTCTAACCACATCTGAGGAGGAAAAATTAAAAACTGGCAGGTCTGTAACATTTATTGAAACATTTTCTTCATGAAAAATAGCTGTTGAGTAAAAGAATATTTGTTTAAGAATTTCCTGCTTATGCATTTCCAGATCTATAGTTTTGAGGAAAGTATTCTACCATTTTTTGTTTTCAATGTGTCACTAGTTCTATGGTAGCGAAGGCCAGATTTTCTGTTTACTCCAGTATCCTGACAGGAGCCAGTGGCAGATGCATAGGAAAAGATAGTAAACTGGTCATATTAACCCTGGCCCATTTTAGTACTTTTCTTTGTATTCCAAATTAATTTGTGTGATTGTCTGCAACATAGATTTTTATTTTTTTTTTTTTTGGACTTCTCTTGGATTACTTCATTATCTGAACTCCTAGTCTGATGGCATGAAGAGCTACACCCTCATGAGTGTTTGATGACAGACAGCTTTCTTATATTTCTCCTCTAAATTTAGAAAGGATAGCATGTTTTTAAGTACCTTTTAACAGTAAGCCTTTCTCTGAGATGTACAGCCTATAGTACAGTTTACCCAAATGCAGTCAGCAACATCTGAAACAGGCATCACAAAAATTCCTATGGTTATGCCTCAGCACTTTCATGGTTTGTTTGGTCTAGTCTTTCAACTAAGGTTACTTGAATCATCTACACAACTCCAAACAAACAAATCAAAACAGGCCATAATGTCTTCCTCAAAATCTTGAACACTTTCTTCCTGATGAAGAGGATTTAGAAATCTCACTCTCTGAAAGCCATTTCTGGTACTCTCAGCAAGAACAGGTTTCCAAATCATTGTTCTTGTCCCATGCCAAGAAATATCCCATGCCATCCCTCCTCCTTTCATCACAACTCTCAGTTCCATCCTTCAGTGCCCCCCTTCTCAGCAATCCTTTATTATTCTAAGCCTTTTTATAATCCTTTGGGTTTTAATCACTTCAACCTTCCTTCTTCTTTGTCTAGATCTCTTAAAAAAAAGTAAATTGCAAGATGGGAAATCCATGTTATTCTCCCAGACTTCCCAGGCTTCAAATTTTATGCTGCAGTGGAGAAACTTAGTTGACAAAGAAGGAAACACACATAAAGGATTGCACAGATATCAACCACAAAGCACAAAGCACATGGCAAAACGTGCATCTTTTTCCCAGGAATAGAAAGGGGTTCCTCTCAGAACCGTTTTAGACAGATGTTCAGATAGATGTAGCAAGCCTCAGAGAGGAAAAGGATGTCATCAATCACCTTTCTGAAACATCAGTAGTTGAAGTAAAGCCTGCAGCGCAGCTCTCCCACCTATTAATTATTCTGCTTCAAAAGGTGCTCACAAGTCACTTTTGGTTCAGAAAATAACCCTTTAGAGTATGTTTAGGTTTTGCAACGGGGGTGAAACTTCGACTATGATAATCATCCATTAATATTTCTATAAAGAACCAATTTCCCATAACAATGCTGGACTAGTTATAAACATCAAGGCAAAATTTCCATCACCTCTGTCATGGGTTCAGCAGTAGCAATCATTTTTCTCCTTCTTAGTGTTTGGTGCAGCACTGTGTTTTTGACTTGTGGCCTGAGAACAGTGCTGATAACACCAATGTTTTAGTGACTGCTTAGTACATTTTGGTCTGGCCAAGGACTTTCTGAGCCTCATGCTCTGCCAGGGAGGAGGGGGAGCCGGGAGG
>JAOEHY010006349.1:36625-78496 GCA_025447955.1 Psilopsiagon aurifrons | reverse complement strand
GCAGGACACTGCATGAGCACCAGGGACATGGCGATGCGGCTGCTGATGGGTGCGTGGCTGATGATGCTGGTGGTGGCCCCAGCACGGTCGGCAGCACCCCGGCACATTGCGGTGCTGCCCGATGCTGGGGGCAGTGGGGACGGTGAGGAGGTCTCGGCTGCGCCACCCATCCTCTATGTGACACCGGGGACCGGCCCTACAGCGGGGGATGTGGTGGGGACCACGGTGACCAACAGCTCAGCGCCCCGCGGCGTGCTGGATGGGCTGGTGGCCTTCTTCAAGGAGTACCTGCTGCTGGTGGTGGTGGTGGGCTCGCTGGCCTTCATCCTCCTCTTCATCATCTGTGCCGCCGTCATCGTCCGGCAGAAGCACAAGGCGTCTGCGTACTACCCCTCCTCCTTCCCCAAGAAGAAGTACGTGGATGAGCGGGACAAGGTGGGGGGACCCCGCGCCTTCAATGAGGTGCCTGATAAAGACCCCGGTGCTGAGGAGCAGCTCGACTGTGGGCAGCAGCTGCAGGCAGACATCCTCGCTGCAGCCCAGAGCCTCAAATCCCCCCCCAAGGCACCGCTGGCCAATGGGGGCCAGGGGGAGAAGAGCCCACCCCATAAGGAGGAAGAGGAAGGAGGCAAGAGGATGAGTGATGGGCAGCCCCCTCCCCAAAACCCACGTGCTGAGGAGGAAGCGGGGGCAACGGATGGAGCCCCTGATGCCCCCCAGGATGGTCCCACAGCCCCTACTGGCAACTAGGGCAGGGACCTGGTCCTGGGTGATCCTGAGGAGCCGCTGGCTCATGGGATCCCTGCGGACACAAGGTGGACTTGGTGGTGCTTTGTTGCTCCGTGTGTACGTGGTGGCTCGAGGAAGCCCCGATGAAGCCCCTGCTCCCTGCCTGACCCCTCAGCAAAGCCCTGGGGGTCTCTGGTGCTTCTCCATCAGCTCCATCTCTCCAGCTGCCCAAGGGGCTATTGCCCCCCACCCAGCTCCAGCCTGTTCCCTCCCTTGAGCTCTCTCCTAAATGTTACTTTACTTATTAGAAGCATTCTGATCTGATCCAGGAGCTGATCGCTCCGGATGGAGGTGCGGGACCATGGTTGGGGGGGTGGTGTCTGTGCAGCTCCCTGTGTATCCCCAGGGATTAGGGCAGGGACTCACCATGACCTTGGGCACCATGGGCTGGCTTTGCTGATGGCTGTGGCGACCTTGGCCATCCTTGCCTGCGTAAAGGGAGAGGATTTAGTGGTAAGGACCCATCCTTTGACTTCAGTGCCCCAGCGCTGTGACAACCCAGAGCCCAGCTGGACTTTTGCCTCATCTCCTTAACCCCTTCAGCTAATAATAAAGATGTTTCCTATGCAGATTCTCCTCTCCTGTGTGTTTCTGCAGCGTGGCCAAAGCACTGTCCCTGCCTCTGCTCCATCAGGGCTCCTGCTGGGGTTGGGGTGCAGCCAGCTGTGGCCCATGTGTGCCCCCCACAGCCTGTGCTGTGGGCTGAGGGTTGTCTGTGGGGTGAAGCCCTAGGAGCCAGGGATGAGCTTTTATCACCCATGAGATCTGCACTCTGACGTATTGATTCTGGGAAACTCTTTATCTCGTGCCCCACAGCTGAGGGTGGGGGAGCTGCGGTGCTTGGCACAGGGACAGGGCTGCAACAGGGGGGACAACGTGGGGCAAAGGAGGTGTTTCTGCCTCCAAAGCAGCACATCCCTGTATCCCACAGGGCAGTTTGGGAAGTCCCAGCACCAGGATAACCCCTCTGGCAGAGCGTGCCTTTTGTCCCAGGGCTCCCGCAGGCACAATGGGCTGATTCTGCCCCAAAGTGGATGTGGGTGGCTCAAGCTTCCCTGATTTTTCTGAACTGGAAAACCACAGGATCGTTCCCAGGGAATGAGGCACATTCCTGCTGCAGGAGACAAGGCCAGCGGCCGGCGCATGGGGTGGTGCTGAACTAAGGTAAGAACAGCCTTGTGAGAGATAAAAGCACAGCAACAGCCCCTGGCCTGTGCTGCACTGAAACAAAGCTGTGGACAGAGACAGCAAAATGAGATGTTTATTACAAAATGTGGTTTTCCGTGTTTTTAACGAAGATTTCATTGAATTCCAGCCTGGTTTGGGTTGAAGGGGCCTCAAAGATCATCCAGTTCCACCCCTTGCCATGGGCAGGGACACCTTCCACTAGCCCAGGCTGCTCCAAGCCCCATTCAACCCAGCCTTAAGCCAGTGGTTTCAGATTTTCAGAGCAGGGAGAGCTCTGAAAGGTGTTTTCTGTTCGTTTTGGGAATCTCTGAGAATGCTCCCCTGGAACACGAGCAGCCACCACCAGAAGGCAGAGCTGAGCACGAAGAGCTGCAGAGGGGAGTTTAAGCCACAAAACGTCCAGCTTTGAAACGCTGTGGGCTTGCAGGGAGACAGCTCAGACACTGGGAATAGTCTGGGAAAGCTCAGCAGGGATGTAAAGGCATTCCCAGAGGGCACAGACCGACCCTGCCAGCCCAGAGAGGAGGAACTTGCATTCAGATTGTGAAATGAAACTCAGACACCGCTGTAGTCTGTGGCAGATGAACCACCCCGTGTTTGTACACACAGATCTCCAGTTCTTACAGAAAGATTAAGACCAAGGCAACGTTTCCCATTAATTCCTGTGAAATATCAGGCAAAATTCTACATCTTCCAAAGAAAAGTGCAGCCCTTCGAGTACTGGAACAGGAGGAATTTCCCTCCGGGGGGAAGTCACCGGTGAGCAGCCTTCTTCACTCCACCAAAGGGAGTCATGACAGGACAGAGGCTACTGAACCACCCACCTCCATCGTGTGAGCACGAGAGTGGCCGTACACACCCCTCCAGCAACACGTTGTGCGTAAGTTGTGCGTATCTTACAGCTTGCTTTAGTAGTGAGCACGATCCTACTAATCTAAAGTAATTGCACTGCAAAAGGAAGTGGATGAGAACAAGCTTTACAGTCAGCTTAAGCGTTGTTCGCTTTCTTCTCTGTCACTTCTTTGTTCGAATCCTGCTTCAACTTGTAGTCAGCCAAGGCAGCCTTGATGGCGTCTTCAGCCAGCACTAAAACCAAAACAAGTGTTTCAAGGACAGGAGAAAGGCATTTTAAACAAAACGTGCTGTAAAAACAGCACTGCAGGCAGCACCAGTCAGAATGTGAACATTCGTTATCAGTCTGCTGAGCTACAGAGTCCACAAGATGCGAGAGATCTGCAAGCTCATAAAACAACCCTGAAATCACAATGTAAGTTTCTCTCACAGCCACATTCAGCAGCATTTATTCTATTCCCCCCGTCTCCCTCTCAAACACTAGCTGGTGTTTGAACCATCACCAGTTGGTCCTTTACTTACTGGAGCAGTGCAGTTTGACAGGAGGAAGGCAGAGCTCTTTAGCAATATCTGTGTTCTTGATCTTCAATGCTTCATCAACCTGAAATGCAATTAGTGAGTGAGCAGCCACGTGAGCTACACCATCAGCTACAAAGGCATTTGCTCAGAGTGCTTTAATGCCTCAAAGACAACAGAATCCACAGGGCAGATCTCAAGTATGTTGGAATCATGGAACGTCCCAGTGATGGGAATGAACCAAAGCACACCAGTGTCAGACTGGTGCCAGATGGGCAGCTCTTAGTCTGTTTATCTTCTATCATAACAGGGAAGTGAATTTCTTGTCTGGCAAAAAGGGAGATCTAAAGATGATTCGTAATTAGACTTTCTCCCAGAGCCTGCAATCAGTGTGTTTCTCTTGCTGCATAAGACACAAACGATTTCCCTGCAGATTGATGGATATTCTTGGAAAAGGCAACTACTGCCCTAAAAGTCAGGCCACTGAGAGGGTCACCAGTCCCTGCTTCCTAAGCTACTGCACACAGGCAGTACTGCAATTCCCAGCTGCTGTTTCCTACAGCCCTGAGGGTTTTCTGTGGCATCACCTCTAACTCCATAGGCACTTCCTCACCGTTTTCCCTTTGACCCACTCTGTTGCCAGTGAACTCGATGCAATCGCTGACCCACAACCGAAGGTTTTGAAACGGGCATCCACGATCTTCCCGTTCTCATCCACTTCCACCTGTGAGAGAGTTGATGGTATCTCAGCGTACAACCCAGCTCCACCGGGGACCCCGGAGCGCCCCTCGGGAGCGGGACGGGGCCTGCAGGGCCCCAGGGGACGTTTGCGGGCAGGGAGGGGAGGGAAAGGCCTTGATGCACCCCTGAGGGGCCAGGGCACGGATCTGGACCTCACACCATCCCTTACTACCCCCGTTCCCGGAGCCAACCTGCAGCTTCATGACATCTCCACACGCCGGAGCACCCACCAGGCCGGTGCCCACATTCTTGGCGTTGCGGTCGAGCGAGCCGACATTGCGCGGGTTCTCGTAGTGATCCACCACCTGCGGGGACACCGCGTCAGCCAACGGCCTATCCCTGCGTCCCCGTACACCCCCAGAGTCCCCCTCGGCCCTCACCTTCTTGTGGTAGCCGAACCCGGGCACAGCCGCCGCCTCCGCCCCGCGGCGCGGCCGCAGCAGCGCCGCCCCTACCGCCCTCAGCGCCGCCATCTTGCACTGGAAGGGGCGGAGCCCCGCCGCGCCTTATATAGCCTCGCAAGCTGAGGCCACGCCCCCCGCGCTGTGGCCACGCCCCCTCACTCCCGGCCGCAGGCTCCGGCCTGGCTCTGCCGCCGCTTCGCCGGGAGCGCGGTGGAAAGGAGGCGAATGCTAAAAAGGCTCCTGGCAGCGGAAGGGGCTTCGCGCTGCCGCTGAAGGAGTGACAAACGCGGTGCGCGGGCGCACGCCGGTTGTTACCCCCACGCTGCTCTTATCGCGGCACGCGAGGAACCGTGGCGGCCACGCTCAATATGGCGGAAGAGCGGCGCCGTGCACGCCTCAGATCTCCACGGAGGCCCCCTGATGGCAAGGCCCTGAGATGGCCGCGGCGCTGCCTGAGCCTCAGTGGGAAGATGAGGCGTCCGGTCCCGTCGGTGCTCGCTGCAGCGCTGCCCCGGTGCGCAGCCGAGCGCGGGATGGTGCGGGAGGAGGTTCGTTCCTCTTCCAGCAGCGCTCACACCGGTGATGGTGCGCGGCGGCGGGGCAGGCGCTGCGCGGACAGCCCCGTAGCGCGGCGGAGCGCGGCTGGCTGCGGAGGGAGCTGCATAAGATGGCGGCGGCGGGAGCTGAGGCGGCGGTGGCGGAGGATGAGGAGAAGCGGCTGCCGGAGGGCGACCCCGAGTCCGGTGGGGACTCGGAGGATGAGGGCGACTCGGACTCGTCCGGTGACGGCGAAGACGAGGAGAAGGAGAACGAGGCCGAGATCCAGCGGCTGGAGGAGCAGGTGGGGCCGGCGGCGGCGTGGGGAGGGGGCGGTGGCTGCAGCGCGGCCTCCGCCCGGGCCCGGCCCTTTCCCCGCGGGGAAGCGGTGCTGGGCCGGGCCCGGCGCTCCTCGCCCGCCCGCGTTGCTACGAGAGACGCGTCCGTCCGGGCGCCGTGGGGAGGGTTCGGATCTCGGCCTCCCCTCCTGGGGCTCCGAGGGGTGCTCTTTGTGGCTGCCTGCTGGGGCACTGCGGCCGGGGGAGGGCCCGCGGCTGCTCCTGTGGACTGGTGCTGGGAATTCGCAAGGAGTGAATGAAGTGGAAACGGAGCGCTTTGGGGTTGTTTGCAGAGGAAGGCCGGAGAGGAGAGCCCGCGTGGGTAGCTGGTGCTCATTGAAAGCCCTTTCGCCAGCTGCCCCTTTGTTTGCTCTGACGCCCTTAAAGAAATTATCACACGCTTAGCGTTGTTGGAAGATGCCTTCTTTATGTTCCATGTGTGGGTCTGTGTCTGCCCCTGGAAGCTGCTCCAGGCATTTGCACTGCGGCGCAGTAACCTTTAGAGTCATAAGCTGAGCTCAAGGTTACCTTTAAAGTTCTGTTAAGGTGGGAAGGGTTTGGTTTAAGTGTCTGCTTGGGACAACTCTGCGTAGGAAGGTGCAACACAGCCAAGACAACACATGATGAGATTTGTGCTCCCCAAAAAGAGTGCGAGGTTCTGTTCTGAGTGTTTTCAGGTTTGTTTTCTGTGGCCATCACTCAGCAGTGCATTTAATGTGGTATTTTCTCTTGTTCCAAAGCTCTCCATCAATGCTTTTGACTATAACTGTCACTTGGACCTGATAAAGCTGCTCCGCCAGGAGGGAGAGCTGGTGAAGCTCAGAAGAGCTCGTCAGAAGATGAGTGAACTCTTTCCACTTACCGAAGGTACAGAGTGCTTTCTGGTCATGTTGCACCTGATGCAGCTTCAGCATCATCTGTGTGCAATGCCGTTTCAGTTGAGAGATCATATATATTTGTGTCAGACTTCAACAACGTTGTTCCAGCCTGGAGAAACCTAAAAGGACTCTTTGTGTTAATGGACAGCATTGAGCTTGGTCTGTGATGGATGAAGGGTAATGGATCTGTTGCAGGGACTTGAGCTTTTGCCACCTGCAACTGCCCTGTCCCCTGCCCGAGGCTGCTGCAGTGGTGTGGGACTGGAGGGAGGGTGTTTGTGCCCATCTACTCCAGCCTCTGGTCTGCCTGTTTGCTGGGGGATCCGGCCAGGATGTGACCTGCTGTACCCTGGGGACAGTCAGACATCTGCTTGTGCTGCCTCTGCTGAAGGGGTAACACAGCAGTGGGATGGCAGCTCTGAAGTGGCTCCAGTCACTCAGTGAATGTGACTCAAGCCCAGACAAACTCCTGCCAAAAGTGAGATTTCAGTCAGGCAGCCACGCAAGCACAGTGGTGGTGGGTGCCGTGGGTGGGCCTTGAAGTGGGTGTTTCTTTACTCATAACACAGAGACAGTGTAAATATTGCAGAGGCTGCTCTGCCCTGGTGCTTTTCACCTTGGCAAGGGAAGCTTTCCTTCTGTGCAGCGGGGAACTTGCAGTCTCTGAAGCCATTGACTGTTTCTTGTCAAAGTTGTGTCTGTGGCTGCTGCGCACTGACCTGCCCAAAATGCTGATAAGTTGCTGCTTTCAACTTGTGCTCTCTTTAAACAGGAGTGGGCTTGTTTAGTGCCAGTTTGGAAAGGTCTCTACCAAACTCTTCTTACAGATTAATTGTGAGGAAGTGTGAAGGCTGAAATTGGGCCTAAGAAACACCTCAACAAATTGGAGTTGTTCTTTCTGACCGCTGGTGATGTGTCCTGAACTTCTTCCTTTCAGAGATCTGGCTGGACTGGTTGAAGGATGAGATCAAAATGGCTTCTGAAAGCTCGGAGCGAGAGAAGGTTTATGAGCTCTTCGAGAGAGCTGTGAAAGACTACATCTGTAAGTTGTTGAGATGCTATCAGATGTAATGTGTTGCCTTCAGGTTAGGGCTTCCTTTTCCTGTGAAAGCTTTATCCTTCTGTTATAACGCAGAAATTTGATCAAAAATGGTGTGACGTGATGCTCAGCATCATGTTTATGAAGCATTGGAGTTAAAGCCAGTCAAGGGCAATGCTCAAGTGCCGCTGCAGTCCTTAAAGTCTTCTGAGCCATTGTTGTAAAAGGCTTTAAATGCATATTTTGCACTCTTCTCTTAAAGCCGCGGGTGTTACTCTCAGTCAGGCAATGCTTTCTCTGCTACCCATTAGGAATTCTTTAGCTCTTTCTTTGAGGAAAGTGAATGCTTTCCAAAGGCTCATTTCTACTCTTGTCTCTGTGGTGGTTGGCACTGTCTTTACTGCCACTTCCTCTACATGACAGCTCTTTCAGAGCAGCTCATGATTACTGTCTGGGAGCCAGTGTTCTTGAAGCCATGCTGTGGGACCAGCTCTGATCATCCCTGGCAAAAGCCAGGGGAGTTCGTGGTGTCTCATCTCTCTTTGTCAGGAGCTTAAAACTTGTACCTTAAAGCAGTGAGTAACTGTGTGCTCTTTGGGGATTGTGGTGAAAACTTGAAGCCTGAAGAAACAGAGAGGGCTTGATAACATCCATGTGCATCCATTGCAGACAAAATGTCACATCAGAGCACTGACAGAGATGGCCTCGCAGAGTATTGGTGATCTTCCTGATTCTTCAGGAGGAAGGAATGAAGGGCTGAGAGGTGATAATCCTCTGGATCTGCTCTATGGATTGCACTTGGGGTTGGAGGGTCTTCTTCTGGAGCCTGAGATGTGCAATCTTAATGTCTCTTGGTTGGATGGTCTACTGGGAGTCCCTGAACCTGGTTTACTGAAAGGCTGCTCTAGGCAGGAGAGGTGCCAGACAGCTGATGCTGTGATAGCTCCTCCCTCTCACCTTCATGGTTATGCTGCTAAAGCAGCTGCTGAGCAGGGGAGTACTGCAGTCTGGAAAGAGAAGGACCTACTTTAATCTGAGTTGTTGGTCCCAGCTCTGCACAATGTGCTCAAGGAGAGTGAAATTGCTGTTAGGGGGGGTGTTGATTCACCTCTCTCTGATGCAGCTTGTGTATCAGACGTGGCATATGGAAGTTGGTAGGTGTTGGCAGCAGCTGCAAGAATGACTTTATTCAGAAGAGAACTCTATTCTGTTTCTCATAACTTTGTTTAGGTCCTGAAATTTGGTTGGAATATGCCCAGTATTCAATTGGTGGCATTGGCCAAGAAGGAGGAATCGAGAGAGTTCGCTCCATCTTTGAGAGGGCACTGACTGCAGTGGGGCTGCATGTGACGAAGGGCACCGCACTATGGGAAGCGTACCGGGAGTTTGAGAATGCCATCCTGGAAACAGCACAGGTAAGGCCAGGCTCCTGCAAGAAACGAGCTGTGCTGTGGTGTCTGAAGTCAGCTTGAGCCCCCTCATCAGTCTCCATTGAGAAAAGAGGCTGTCATGTCACACAGTTGGTTTGTTTTCAGCTGTGGAAACTGACCCTTTGATCTGGGAAAAGTGTTGTGTGTTCAATTGAGTGGTGGATTTGTGTTTAAATAAGATCATAAAATCTCATATCCAGAAGCGAAGTGCCACTCTGCTGCTTCAGCTTGAACTGACAAGAATAGCTCTGAACTGAGTAGCTTCATTATTAAACAGTGTTGCTGCCAGACAGTATTTCTGCAAATGGCCATGTTTATGCTTCCAGGCTGTTTCCTCCTTCAGCTTTTAACTCATTTCTCATTTCACACTTTTGGGGACTTTTGGCTGATAGAGTGTTATCCCTGGAATGTTTGGTTCTGCTCTCTCTGAAAAGATACCTTACAAGATGCCCAGAATGTGAAATGTATGGGTTTGTACTTTACCATATAAGATAGGGAAGTTAAAAGATGCCCTTGGCCACAATAGGGTGGCTGTGTGTGTTCTTCAAGAATCAAGTAGTCATTTGGAGCCCTGATCCCCCAACTCATAACCAATATCTCATGATATTCACCAGCTCTGACTTGAGAGAACTGATTAAACTTCAATCCTTTTGTTTGTAGCCAGCTCCTGGCAGTGTTCCATCTCCTGAGCAGCAGCAGATGCTCTGCAGCCAGCTTGAGAAGATCCACACGCTGTTCAGGCGCCAGCTGGGGATCCCACTGTTGGGTAAGAGCTGCTGAGGTGGGGTGGAGAAGCTGTTGCACACATCCAGGCTTTAGTCCTGGTTGTTCTTTTGGTAGAGCCACAGAAACTCCAGCAGTAGGACTTGTGTATTCTTTAATGGATGGCATTGGCCTGTCTTTAGGGCCTCTTGAATGGTGCATGGATTCCTCTTGTTCAGAAATACTCTTACTCATGGAAACAGCTTTTCTGTTTCTCCAGTTTGTAATTTGGGGCTATTTAAAGTATGAGCAATGGGTATAAAACATAGGAACGAGGAATTCAGCTGTGGTGATCGCTACACAAGAACCTCAGCTGGGAGTAGTACACACTGACAGCTGGATTGTTGATGTCGTACCCTTTCTGATTCATACTTGAAACTCCTTAAATCTCTTGCTGATTTGCTTATAGGAGGAAGTTAAGTACTTCTTCATTTGCACATTGAAAGAATTCGGGTTCCTTTCTTTACAGCCTTAGGAGAATCGTGCCACTTTGGTTTTCTAACTCCGAATGTGTGGCTTTAATACATCTTGCCCTGAGTTTCTGTTGTGGTGCACTGTGTAAGATGAACTATCTGAACCCTGTAAGTGTGACAGTTAAGATTGAAAGCATAAATAAAAATGAGAATGTGTCAAACGTAGGTTGAAATCTGATTATTTAATCCAATAAGTGCATTGCTGATGGGTTTTCATGTCTGTTCTATAGATATGGAGACTTCTTACGCTGAATATGAGGAGTGGTCAGAAGATCCAATCCCAGAAACAACAATAAAGAATTACAAGAAAGCTCTCCAGCAATTGGAGAAGTGCAAACCCTATGAAGAGGCACTGGTAATGTTTTACTTGCATCGATCTTTAAAAGCAAAGATTTAATCGCATGGGGATGATTCCTTTTATTCCCTGAATCGTATTGTTCTAGTCGCATAGCAGCTGAATATTGCCAGGGGGCTTTCAGCTGTGAGCTGTGTGAGACAAGAAGCCTCACAACTGGGTAGACTGGAAACTGTTGAATCTGCTGCTTGTGTCAGGCCACCTTGAGGTGCCCAGGAGCACCGTACTCTGAGTAACAATTGGGTTGTTAGAATTGTGCTTTGCTTTAGAGTTTAATTGTTTGTATCCCTGTTTGTTTTGTAGCTGGGTGCCGAAACACCAAAGCTGGCAGAATATCAAGCTTACATTGATTTTGAAATGAAAGCGGGTGATCCAGCTCGCATTCAGTTGATCTACGAGAGGGCTTTGGCTGAGAACTGCCTTGTGCCAGATCTCTGGGCACGTTACAATCAGTATTTGGTAAGGAACAAAACCCAAGAGGTTTCCAGTTTCATTTTCCTGTGTGTGTGGCTTGGTTTTGTTTTAATCTTAGCAGCGGATAAGTAAAAGACAAAGTTTCACCTCAGTCCTGTCCCTTAGTTTCTGAAGAATTTAAAGATTGATTTTCACCTTGCCTTTGGTTTCTTTCTGTCTCCAGTGGTGTGTTTATTGATCAACTGAGCATTTGCTCTTTCTCCTTTAGCTGTGCAGAATTAAACTGGTTGTTTCTGTCGAGGTTTGTGCCATCTGGCAAAGAGTTGACTGAGTGCAACCAGCTCACAGTAGTGAGCCTTGGCATTGTCTTTGGTAGCTCCTTGTCCAGAGGCATTGCTTCTGAGGATGTCCCTCCTTCTAGCTCTTGTAGGCGAAGCAGTTCAGGGCTGTCTGGATCACGGGGGAGGCACAGTTAAATTAATGCCAGTGCTCGTGGATGGTTTATGGTAGAGAACAAAACCTGATTTACCAGGAAGCTGAAGCAACCCAAATGTTCAGTCTATTTATATGTGGGCTGGCTAATGCATTTTGAGAACCACGGTGAACTTGAGAGGCAGGGCTTTACATACGGACAGAAGGCTGAGCTATTAGGAGATCAGTGTAATTTGCTACAGGAGGCTTATCTAGGCTGAGTTGCTCTGTTGTCTCTGTCTTACCAGCTTGAGACCGCGGGTTGTGGGTGGCTGAAGTAGGCTATGTGTACACCCTCCTTGTTTTGTATCCTTTCCTCTTAATGCGTGAAGAGCAGTTGGAAATGTACTTGGTGCCTTTGTTATGTTTATCTCATTGTCAGAGAGTCCCTAACTGGCTTGGTTATAGCAGATGGTTAGCTATTGCAGGCTGACATGGCATGGAGTTGTTGGTTGTGTTGTTCCTGACCGTGTCCTGAAGGTGTTCGCTGAGGTTTTAGGAGTACAGACTTTAAAATACCCATCGTGTCTTAGCTTTTCAAATGTAAAAGTACTTTTTTAAGGTGTTGCTCTTCATAAGCTGATACTTTGTCTTGGATGGTCCCTTTGACTAACAGGAACATAAAACTTTGTTGTATTCCAGGACCGGCAGCTGAAGGTGAAGGAATTGGTCTTGTCTGCTCATGACCGCGCTGTTAGGAACTGTCCCTGGACGGTGGGGCTGTGGATTAGGTATCTTCTGGCGATGGAGAGGCACAGAGTTGATCACAGCATTATTTCTGGTAAAGAAAGGCCATCTCCGCAAACCTTCTCTCCAGTACAGAGCTGCTTTCTGCACCCTGAATAACGTCTGTCAGATGGTGATTTGCAGAACACTAGGATTTGTTTGCATCCTGCTGCAGCAATCTTAAAGCTGATGAAATGTGCAGCATCGTGTTCCTAGGGCAGAGCTGCTGCTGTTGAGCAGCTTCACTTCTGAGCCAGCAATGAAGAAGTTCAGTTCAGTAACGTTCATGCAAACTGACTTGTATATCCTCTTCTTAAACCCATTTACATATGCAGGGTTTATTGTATTTTCCCCTCTCCAGCTACACAAGGTGTATGTACTTCTTTGCTATTCATTGTAGCTTGTTAATTTAGTCAATATCTGGAGAATAAATATGTTTGTATGTGTTTTTTTCCCCATTTTCTTTCAGAAATGTTTGAAAAAGCTCTGAATGCAGGTTTTATTCAGGCAACGGACTATGTCGAGATCTGGCAGGCGTATCTTGATTACCTGAGAAGAAGGGTGGATTTTACCCAAGGTACCTCTGATATATATGTGCCTAAATGTTTAATCTCTTTTCTGTGTATCTCTCTGGTATTGTTAGAAGATGTAACAGTATTCTGGTAGTTTCATATCTTTCACAAAACCCATTTTCTGGCCAGTTAGTGTCTATAAAATATATGAACTCAGTGGGTTTAAAGCAGCTCTTGCTGACAGAATAGATTGTGCTGCTGCAAAAATGCCCTCCCTTATGTTTTAGGTGCTTGGTGTATTTTTATTATACATGTAGTGAGTTTTACTGAAGTGATAACATTTTGGTTCCCCTTTAAAATCATTGTGGGTGATAAGGGAGAGGTTTTAGTGATGAGAGATGAAAGAATTGCCCTGAAATAATTGGATTTTCTTTCTTTCTGAAGACTCGAGTAAGGAACTGGAAGAGCTGCGGTCCGCGTTTGCCCGTGCTGTGGAGTATTTGAAACAAGAAGTAGAAGAGAGTAAGTTAAATCATCCAATACATTGTTTTCTCTTGTTCAAGATTATTTTTAATAAGATGAGTTCTTCCCATGATCTTTAACTTGTCCTCAAGTGTCTCAGACACTTTAAGGAGGCTACAGATACACATCTCATGTGCAAATAATAAACAGTTTCATTCCAAGAGCCCTTCACAAACAGTTCTTGTTTTTATTCCCAGGATTCAGTGAAAGTGGTGATCCATCCTGCACCATCATGCAAAACTGGGCCAGAGTTGAGGTGAGGTTTCCATCTGCTGTATTTAAATTGCTAGGCTAGAGGAAATGGGTCCTTTTAAGGTTCCAACCGCAGAATGCAATCCTCTTATACTTTGGCATTTTGTCTGTGTGATTTCAGTGAGTAAATCTCTCTTCCACTCTTGTGTCTGGTCTGATCAAGCACATAGTGTAGCTTCACGCTTGAAGAGCAGCATCCCAGGAAGGGAATGGCATTTGCTTTGAGAAGGTTGTCAGGACTGTTAGTGTGTTGATGCTGCTGTGACTGTAGTGTGGTACAGAAGTGTGTGAGTACCTTGGTTAGAGGATGGCCACACTGGCTTGGGACTGAGCACTGAAGCTGTAAGCTGCCTGGAATCCTGCCTAATTTACTGCTGCCTACACCAACTAGATTCAAACTAGTACAGATATTGATGTGCTGGTGCAATCACTGCCTGTGAGTGGATGTTTTATTTCCCTCCTTTGCCACAGGCCCATACAGATCAGGATAAGTCCTGTTACCTTTGTGCTCTAACTTCTTCGGGCGTAACGTATGGAATGGATTGCAAAGTCTCAGGCGTTGCAATCCTCCTGGACAATGTGTGCCTGGACCTGAATGAATGACTTTCCCTTGCTATCCACTTAGTGCAGGGAGAAAGCGGATTCATCCGGGTGTGATTCAGCTTATGCTAAACCAGCTCTAGTAAGTCAGCTGTGTAGTGCACTCGTGTACCTCTGCAGTTAGATCAGATGGATCCCACTTGTGTGTCTTAATCCATTTCCCCTCTTCCATGCTCCCTTTTCTATACATAAAACCAATTCTCAATCTGAGAGAAGTGTTTAAGTGCTCTATTAGGGGTATTCATGAGTAATGATAAAAGGAAAAAATCGGAAGCAACTATGTAATTTATTTTAGAATGACCTAAAAGGAGCCAGAAGCCAAGGTTGATGTATCAGGTCGGCAGGGAGGGGTTATTCAGTAGTAGGGTTAAGTGTTCACTCCCTACACCTCCTTACTGTACTGTACAGAGCAATTGTATCTTGTGTGTGCATCATCTGTGGTGTTTTCTTGTTCTAGGGGTGGGGGAAAGGGAGGGGGAAAATAGTGTTGAAATCATACTAAGTGCTTTGGATGTTGTGTTTCAGGCTCGCTTGTGTAACAATATGCAGAAAGCCAGAGAGCTTTGGGACAACATTATGACTAAAGGAAATGCCAAATACGCTAACATGTGGCTGGAGTATTATAACCTAGAAAGGTAAGAGCTTGGCTGGCTGGGAGAGTTCAGTAACTGTGTAAGACAAGACTTGGATACTTCACATGGGTTTCTGTATGCTTTTGAGGTTCTCGCAGCAGCTCTGCAGCATATTTTGTACCTATTACACCAGTAATACATAGAAGGAGGGAAGACACTTGTGTAGAGTGTAGTTAACTGTCCTGGATTGTGACCTGCATGTGGAGGATTGGTTCCTTATTGCTGTGGGTTTCCTCCTGCAGAGCTCATGGTGATACTCAGCACTGCAGGAAGGCTTTGCATCGAGCTGTGCAATGCACCAGTGACTATCCAGAGCACGTCTGTGAGGTGCTGCTCACGCTGGAGAGAATAGAAGGTAACTATAACTGTGTGTCATCTGGTTTGTGTACAATGAGAGAGAGTGCATCTTGATCCAGTGCTTTGTGTTCTGGTGAAGGCCTCCTTTCTTTTCACTACATAGTATACACAAGCAGCTCTCCTCTTTCTTTTTCCTCTTTTCTGGCCTGACTTGCATTCTGCTGGGCTTTTCCATGCCTTTTTGGAGTGTCATATTATAAATGAGAGATTTTTGCTCTGCTTGGATTTTCTTTTCTTTGAAGGCTCCTCATTATAGTTAGAATTTTCATGTGTAATGGTTAATATTAAGAACAAATTCCATGAACTCATTGACTCTTATTTGTCCAAAAATTGTGCTTTCAAATTAAGGGAAAGCTGAATACAAGGCCTGTTTTTTTCCTCTCCATTAGGAACTCTGGAAGACTGGGATGCAGCTGTTCAGAAAACAGAGAACAGGCTAGCTCGAGTCAATGAACAAAGAGCAAAGGTCAGAACTTTCTGAACTACCTGAGCAATTTATAGGCAATACCTGTATTAAGATCATGCTTGTCTGAATGTCAGATCTCTAACGCTGGTTCCCATGGATAGGCTTGAACTGTCTTAAAGCCTCGGAACTATTCATTTTAGTTTAAAAGCTATGATTCATCTCTTGTGATGCTTTTTATCTTTCACCTTGTGACCCTTGGATAGATACAAGAGTAACGTGCACTCCAGGGAAGATCTAAGAGCAAACAGTTGATGTGCTTTTAATGTTGATCCTGTTAGTGCTGTGTTTAATGGAGCTGAGGAGAAAACCCTCCACGTCGAGGACTCTAGAAAATGCTTTGCAGTCGCTAGAAAAACAGTGTCTTGTGTGTTTGTAGGCTGCTGAGAAAGAAGCTGCTCTGGCAAAGCTGGAGGAGGAGAAAGCTGAACAGCGAAAGCAGGCTCGGGCGGAAAAGAAAGCTTCCAAAAAGGCTAAAAAAGCCAGGACTGGGGAGAAGCGCAAAGCCGATGATGATGATGAGGGTGAATGGGGACAAGAGGAAGAAGGTAACAAAGATAAATTCATGCTTCAGACCTTTGGCCAGCAGGGGTATTGGTTGTCTCCCTTCTGTTAGAGGCAGGTGAGGAAGTGGCATCGCTGGTATCTTCACAGAGCTGCTGTCTGGTCAGGGTCTCTTTCCCCTGTGAGACTGTGGTAGTGAAATGACAGCATGGCTAAATGGTTTCTGAGCAGCAGAAGTACATGTTTATAATGACTTGTAGAGGGTTTAAGGTTTTATTATTTCAGAGAAATACTGTACCTTAAAGTCATTTTCCTGACTCATTCACTGCCGAGGCATGTGTCTAAATTGGATTATTCAGTATTGGAGCAGCCTCTTGGAAGGTGGTAACAGACGATTTTAAGGGGTTACTGCCCCTGGGAGTTCAGAATTTTGGATTTTCTCCTTACTTAAATAATAGTAACCCCGTTAGATGAAGGGGAATAACATGAATCAGTAGTTGCAGCTGACAGAGAAAAGGAACGTATTCTTTTTGCTTTCATCAAATCCTTGCTGTATTGGTCAAATAACCTCTTGTTACTCATTACTAAAAACCCGAGGGAGGTTTCTGTTTGTGTCTCTGAGACCTGTCACTGTATTTCGTGCCGTTTCCAAACTCCACAGTGGTAATAGAGGACCGCTTAATTGCGATGGTGAAAGAAATGGTGTAATTCTTATTAGTAAGGCGCTCAATGTCATTCATCAGCAGAGCAGCCCAGCAAGAGACACAAGGGTGATGGTTTACTTGAAGAAGACATGGAGGTAGAAATGGGACTGTTTGGGAGAAGTGGACCTGAAAAGCCAGATCGCCCAGCAAACCAGAAGGAAAAGGCAACCACCAGTCGAAAGGACATCCCCAAGGTCTTACATGACAGCAGTAAGGATAATGTAACCGTCTTTGTCAGCAATCTCTCCTACAACATGGCAGAGCCTGAGGTGAAACTGAAAGAGCTCTTTGAGAGCTGTGGGGAGGTGGCAGAAATCCGTCCGGTGTTCAGCAACAAGGGGACGTTCCGAGGCTATTGCTACGTGGAATTCAAGGAGGAGAAATCTGCTCTCCAGGCCCTTGGCTTGGATCGTCAGGCTGTGGAAGGGAGACCCATGTTTGTTTCTCCATGTGTTGACAAGAACAAGCATCCAGACTTCAAGGTAGACTTCTTTCAAGTAATAGGTTGTGCTTTGGGGCTGTTGTGTGTAACGAACTCATGTTTTTGCTAGTTTGGAATGGTGATGTGATAATTTGGCAGTAAAACTGTTTTCTGGGAACTCTTGGATCTTGTGTTACTTTGCCATAAATCAGGATCAGCATTACTTTTTGGGGGTGTGATTGAAATCGTTGGAGTCTTTGGTTTGCAAACTAACAGCCTCCTCCTTTCCTCAGGTGTTCAGGTACAGCACTACACTGGAGAAACACAAACTCTTTATATCTGGTTTGCCATTTTCCTGCACTAAGGAAGAGCTGGAAGATGTGTGTAAAGCCCATGGGAATGTGAAAGACATTCGACTGGTCACCAACCGAGCAGGCAAACCCAAGGTAGGCTTCCTTAGTGCTCTCCTAATGGAAGAAATCCTTCGGGAAGAATGTTGTCATGAAGTTAAGTCTTTAGTCATGAGTAGGTCTGCAGAGAGCTTGTTTTTAAGTATAACTGGCTAAATTCACCCGGTGTAACTGATTCCCCTCCCTCCTTCAGTGTCTTGAGGCTGTTCATAACATCTGCTGCAACAATAGATTTGCCAGTGAGAAATGAGCCGCCTCTCTCTGACAGGGGTAAATGAGTCCTTGTGGAACAAGAGATTCTAAACCAAAGGCTGCTCTGCCAAAACTCCACCTTGGCCATGTCTGTATGTTGGGCACTTCTAATGGGTGCTGTGCTGGTGCTGGTGTGCGTGTGTTCTTTCATGTATTTTCTAGCTCCTGGCAGTACCTCAAGTACAGTTCCTGTTGAGTGCACACCTTGTCACAGGTGCTCCTGTGTGTACCCTGAGCCTTGCAGGCCACATTCTGAGTTTAGTTTGAGTTGGGATTCTGGCTAAACCACAAATAAACGTGCTTTCGGTGTTGTAATCTGATTCATTTCCTGTGAAACTCGTGAAGGAGAGTCAATAAATGTAGGTTGTAGGTCAGAATTATTTTAGCTAAAGGACACTGGGCTTTCAGCCATGTTTAGGTCTGCTTGACCCAATGCAGAGAAAGCAGCACTAAACCTAATGTAGGTCACCTCTTTTATTTAGGGCCTGGCCTATGTGGAATATGAAAATGAAGCTCAGGCCTCACAGGCTGTGCTGAAAATGGATGGCCTGACAGTCAAGGAGCACGTCATCAAGGTGATGATCAGTAACCCCCCCCTCCGGAAGCTGCCGGACAAGGCTGAGGCAGGCAGAGCCTCGCAGTTTGCGGTGCCGCGCCCGGTCTATGGAGCGTAAGTACGGGGAAGACTGCTTGGCAGTGCTGGGGAAGGGAACACTGGCTGTCTTTATATGCTAAAATACAGGCATTTAGTCTAGGATAGGGAAACACATTTAAAAGGTGCTGAACCATCAAAAACTGGGCTGCTGGATTGATGGGAGAAAGTGGATTTTTCTTCCTTATCAATAGGAACAGGTCTGTAGTGACCGAGAGTATCAGGTGTTGGACACGTTTGTGCCTTAGTACTAATAACTTCCATGTTCTCTTGTCCTGGAGAACCAGCCATTGCTCACAGTGAGCGTTAAGGTTGCTCTTCCATCTTTCAGAGCACTCCCACTGCTTAGTGTTGTGTTGGGTTCAGTTTCTGGGGACTGCTGGGCTGTTGTTTTATGCCAGAACTGGAATATCCTGCTTCAAAGTGCACCCATTGAAAGCTTTGCACTACTTATTACTGAAATCATAGACAGGAGTAGTGTTTAAGAGTGTTCCTCATAGTGAACAAAGTCCTTTTTGTTTCCCCAAGTTAAAACAGTACCTTCAAAGAGCACTGGGATTCTTTTAAATGTCCCTTTTTGCTCTCCAGGCGAGGGAAGGGAAGGACACAGCTTTCCATGGTGCCTCGTGCGTTGCAGCGCCAGGGTAATCCTGTGGCTAAGACTGAGAACGGGATGGTCCAGAACTCACCAGCAGCTTCCTCCGCCCCCCCCGAGGAGCCGAAGAAGATGTCCAATGCTGACTTTGCCAAGATGCTACTGAAAAAGTGAGCAAAAAGTCTGCAATCAGCGGGTCTGGTAAAATGTGAAATGCCTTTATGGAAGCCATGTTGTGTCCTTATGCTAGCAAGGAGAGAACGCCAGTCACAATCACTTGTAAATACTGTTCTGGACTCCTGCATTCATTGAGACCAGTGTAGGATGGTACAAATCCAGGGTTTTTTTCCTCTTGTTTGTAAGAGCAAAGAGTTTATGCTATGTTCTGGTAAAATGGCATTATATGATTCCTCATATTGAGGGTAACGAGGGGGGAAGTGTTTCCTGTTGAGTTTCATGAGTGCTTTACAGATGTCTCTTTCGTTAAGGAACGAGATGCAATGTGAAAGCTTAGTGCTAACCTTGTCAGGCTCCACTGGTCAGCTCCGATTGTGATTGCAGTCATTCTCTCTGCCAACAAACCCATTTGCCACCCAAACACACACTCGCAGGGACATTCATCTCCTTCCATTAAGCGCGAGATGCAGACGCTCGTAACTTCACCACAATGGCCTATTTTAGTATTGGGAGAGTTTCTATACATGTGTGTATATGTATATACACCAGTATACATCTGTCTTCAGTTAATGTTCTGTTCCAGTTGCCCTGTTTTTTATATTGTGTATTTGTAAAAGACATTCGGATTCCTGATTTGAAGTGTCATGAGGTAACCCTTAGCGCTGGTAACTTTTTTGTTTCCCATAAGCTGTACGTGCTGTTGCTGAGGACCATTTTCTTTTCTGGGGTTGTTTTTGCTAGCTAGTTCATAAAGTCTTTTGCAGGTGGTTTCTGTATGGTTTTGTACCAATGTGAAGTGCAAGCTGACCTTTCCTGGTTTATTAAACTCAAGTTCTCAAAGGTTTTCTATAAATACTGTTGCTTTTGTTTAAATGTGGGTGTTGGAATTGCACTTATCCTCTGGCAGCTGGGTAATGCTGATGTACCTCGCCTCAGGTGGCCTGAGAGACACAGTGTCACTTACTTTGCCCAAAATAGCTCGCTCCATCTCATATGAATATCCTGAAACCACTTTAGTCTGGTACATGATCTTGGGTAGAAGTATTGCTGCTTGCCAACTGAACCTGCTGCTGGCTCTGGAAGTCAGCGCAGGCAGGGGTTCAATGTGAGGGGGGCCTCAGCACCAAGTTCACTTGTACAACACGAGCACTGCTGCAAATAAACACTTATTTTCAGTGCTTATGTTCTGTGATGCTTTAACTTGGCTTTACTTTGGATCCATGAGTCTGCTTTGTAGCTTTGAGCCACTGAAGGGTGGCAGTGGGGGTGGTAGAGCAGCTTGGGCCTGCCAGCCAGCTCTGGACTGCTCATACAGCTTAGAAAGGTTTAGTAACACTTGGGTATGAGGCTTTGGGGGGGTGGGGGATGCTAAAGCCTAGCCTTGCCCTCAGGGCAGGTGTCTACACAATGTTAGTGAGGAATTGGGTTTCCTTTAGCTGCTAGGGCTGGATTTGCAGCTTCAGAGCACTCTGTTACACCCCAGGCTACAGCTCTAAGTGGCTACAGAGCCAGGATGTATGCACCCTGTTCCTTGCTACTCCACAAGCTGAGCTGTGACCTCTTAGTTCAAAGCAGCAGAAAAGCACCTTAAGCCTGTTCCAAAGACTTTAATATTAAAATAGTTTAATAATCTGTTACTAAAATAACATTGCATTTCATCCCCCCCACACCCCGAGCTCTAAAGTGCAGATGCTATTTGTACTCAAAAATAAGCATACTTACACTACAAAAATAAGCATGCTTTGTAAGGACAGAGCAACCCTCCTCGTTCATTTATTGTTTGCTTTCCCTGGCAGCAGTAGCTGGTACATAAGCATGGAGTGGTGCTGTGTAAAAGATGCATCCTGGCTACCTTGCAGGGAAGGAAGTGGGAAGGGAAGAAGCCTAACGCTGGCCAGGACCAATCTTAGGCTGTTTGGCAAAGGGGTTGAGCTTAGCCACTCTCTAAACTGTATTGAATCCCAAGGTTTCTGAACTTAGGGGTGTTGGGATCAGCTGTGCTGCTGCAGAGCTGGCAGGCAGGGGTGGAGGGAGCTGTTCTGGCTCAGGCTCCAGGTGCTTTTACCTTAAAGATAAAGTGCACTTTTTGGCACTGCACAGCAGCTTCCAGGAGCTGCATGAACTGCCACTGCAGCACAGGGAGGCCTCTTGTGTTCCTGATGCATTTGTCATAGGTCATGCTATTACTAGTAACTAATTGTGCAGATTGAAGGAACTTCAGGGTTTTGGCAACTTTTCTATGCCCATTCTCACCAGATCAGCAGCACTGATAGAGGTTGTGCAGAACAACCTCTTCTGCCCGCAGAAGCTCTTTCCAAGCCCTGAACTGAAATGTGTAAGGACACAGATCCCTGCAGCCCCTGGGGATCGTGCTGGGTGAGGTGCAGCTGAGGCAAGGCCTTGGAGCACCTCACAGCTCAGTGACGTAAGTCAGCATTTCTTCTCCTGTTCCAGCCACGTCATCTGTAATCCTAAACCAAATGCTTCCCACTTGTTCAAAGGCAACTGCAAGAAAACCAGGTGAAGGACTGTGATTGGAGCAGCTGCTCAAAATTAAGGAGAAATTAAATTCCACTTCAGCTTGTGGAGCTCCTCCAATCCCTCTCCCCACCTCCTTCCAGTAGCACAAACGAGTTCTAGTACACAGTCACCATCAACACTTCATATTTCAGCTTGGCATAATGTATATAAATAAGTTATAATAATTTAATCCAATGTAAGACACTTTCAATAAACAAAATGCTAAAGAGTGACACCTCCTGTCCAGTTATTTCCCAGCAGGAATACCGAGTGCCTTGGTGTTCAGTGGCTCTGCAATGTCCACAACCCTCAAGTCTTGACAGGGATGGTTTGTTTGCATCCAGCAGTGCTGCCATCTGCCTCAGGTAAGCCCACAGAGTACTCTGTGGTGGCAATGAGCAGCATATCCAGGGTTGTCTCGGTACACTTTGCAATGAAGCGGATGAAAGGCCTCACATCGCCCTCGTTGGCCACTTCCAGGACATGATAATACTCAGCCCTTTGCTCCTTGCGGATGGTGATGGGGGGGTAACCCGCCTGCATTAGGATGAGGTTCATCAGCAGGCGCGAGGTCCTCCCGTTGCCATCTGTAAATGGATGGATATAAACCAACTTGTAGTGAGCTAACGCAGCGAATTCCACAGGGTGCAAGCTCATGGCATCTTCTGAGTTCAGCCACTGCACAAACTCCTCCATCTGCTTCTCAACATCCCGGGGATGTGGTGGGATGTGATGTCCTACAAACACATGAGTAGTCCTGAAGCGCCCTGCCTCCAGCGGGTCAGCATAGCCCAGCACCCTCCGGTGGATCTCCAGGATGTCACTGGTGGTGACGGAGCCGATCCGGGATACCAGGGTGGTGTTGACATACTTGAGAGCTGCGTGCATCCCGATCACCTCATTCTGCTCCACTAAGCTCTTCCCAGGAACGGCGTATCTGGTCTCAATGATGTGCCGTATTTCGGACAGTGTCAGAGTGTTGCCTTCAATAGCAACCGTGTGGTAGATGTGGTGGTAGTAGGATTCCTCCATCACCCTGCGCAGGGCGGAATTGCCTTTGGGAATTGCCATCACCTTCTTCACCTTGCTGTCAATGATGCTGAAATACCTCTGGTCAATCTCTTCCACCAAAGGGAGCGTCCGGTCCCGATTGATCAATGCCTTCTCATTGAAGGGGGAAATGGTGAGTGCTTTAGAGTACAAGTAATCAGCTTGAAGAATGTCTTTTTCCTCTTCAGAAAAGATCCCAAACTCATTCAGGGCATCCACATAATCAGGGTCCATTTTGAGGGCATACACAAAGAGCTTGTGGGCTTTCTCCCGCTTGCCTTGGCGCTTCATTTCGAGGGCTTGGTTCAGAGCTGCTCTAGCTTCTAACTTCACCTCTGCAACACAAGAGCAGTCATGTAACAGGATAGCAAGCTCACTGGAAACTTCAAGACCATCACTGCTAAATACCCACTCTAAAGGAGAACTTTATTGCAGCCTTTGCTAGGTTACAAGCACAGAGGCTTCATTATGCCACAGCGTGGCAGCCGAGCTGTTCCCAGCAGGAAGCGTGGCAGGATCTGTCAGCAGCACGGCTTAAGCTAGCCACAGGCTGTTGCATCCCAGCAAAACTCCCTTTGGCCACCAGGCTGCCGTGTGTGGGAGGACACAGAGTCTTAAATACACTCTTGGTGATAATTAATGCCTGTTCTCCTGCTAGAAGCACAGCCCACAGCTGCTGACAGCACTTCTGCTTCTTCACTGACTATCAAACATCTTCCCGGCTTTAATGTGAACAGAGATACAGTGCTGGAATCATTATCATTCCTCTGAATGTTTCCCAAATTAATATCCCAGGCAATAAAGGCAACAACTGCAGCCTGTCATTGCTAGAAAAGCTGACTACCAGGATGTCAGGATTAAGGCTCTATATCCCATGTAACTGTTTATTAAACCAATAACCAGGTTTTCCAATTACCTTCATAGAAATTAATAGTACTAAAACCATGAGGAAAAACTTCTGAGAGGCAAAGCAGCACCAGGAGAAGGCTGGTGCTGGCCTCTGGGCTGTTCACAGCTGATGTTGATTTGCAGTTGGGCACTGAACGTTTGTTACCGTTACAGGGTAGGGGGTGGATCTCCAGATGTGGGCTGTCACTGTACAGCAGCTCTGTCCCCCTGGGATGCTCTTACCTGGGGAGGCTTTGCCTTTCAGCACCAGCAGCTCCAGCCCGTTGGAGGCCACGCTGAGCTCTGTGCTCTGCCCCGTGTACTTGGTGACCCCCGAGGAGCCAGCGCCCAGTTTACTCTGCAGGAAGGAAAGCCCCTGCAGCACTGCGTGGCATTGGTCCTCCACCGCCGGCAGCAGCAGCACCACGAGCAAGCCCAGGAGCAGCCCGAGCACCGCGGCCCATCTGATGCGGGCCCACAGCGTTACCCATTGCAGCTTGGGATCCGTTGCCATAGACACCAGGTTCATCCTGCTTCCAGCACAGACCGGAGGAGCATCTCCTTCCCCTCCGCTCCTACCTGGGGACAGAAACAGCTTTAGCCTGAGCTCTGTATCACGGGGCAGACGTGGCACCCAGGGGACCTGACCGTCAATCCCCCTTGGGCTGTCTCACAGCTATTGGGGTGTTTCCCCGTTTCCCAGGGCAATGTCCACCATAACACAGATCCTTATGGGATCTGCGCTTCACCGCAGCGGCATGAGGAGATACCCACGAGCAGCGTGGGCACGGGGCTCCGAAGAAGCCAGGGGCTCCCTCCTGCACAGCGGCCCCTTTCCCCTCCCAGCCCCGCTCCTCCTCACCTCAGGCCGGGTCCTCCATCACCGCCCCCACAGCTTAAAGTAGCCCCACCCACCCAAACCCCGCCCACCGCGCTCTACCATTGGCTGCGCCGCCCCCTTGCTCCTCTCCCATTGGCTCTCGCAGCTGACACTCTTCTGCCTTCCTCCCTTCTTCCTGCCCTCCGCTTCCTGCAGCGTCTTCCGCGTAACGCCACGCCCCTCAGCGCGAGATTGGGGCGTGGAGGATTGCAATTGGTGAATGGACATGTCAATCATTAGAGATTAACCAATCATAAGAGGGGATGAGGGGAGGGGGCGGGCACAGGCACTATATTAGGGCTAGGCGTCTGGTTGCTAGGTGACGGCTGCGGCGCAAAGGAGCGGTCCTCCGCGCTCCCCTCAGGCCGGGGCTGGGGGGCCCAGGCCGGTGGGGCCGGGCCGGGACGGGACGGGAGGTCGCAGCTCCCCGGTTGTTGCAGCCTCCCCCATGGACGGCCGGGAGCTGGCCCGGGGGGGGCCCAGCAAACCCTTCTCCGGTGCCCGCAGTTTGTTTGTTGCGTGCTAAAAACACCTTTTCTGTGGGGAGATAGCGTTCTTATTGCATATCAGTGGCCTTTCCGGTAAAATACTCTCTTTTCTTGGTGCAAGGGAGCAGAGTGTGTCAGTAAGGAATGTATGCTTTTGCTCTGCAGCCTGGAGCTCCGCTGGAGACCAGGAATGGAACGGGGAGAGAAAAAAGCTTAAGGAAAAGAGAAGATTCAGGGGATTGAAGGCAGCTCCCTCAGATTTCAGTGTTTAGCAAGATAATGCAAGAGTTTTCTCCCAGCTTCTTGCACAGCAAATCATCACTGGCAGGTAAAACAGCCTGGTTTGTTAGAAATGAATCCTGGCAATTCAAACTATCCTTTGTAGCTGCTGATAGTGGCAAAGGGGTATGGGGCAATGGTGGGACAAGCTGCCTTTGTGCATAACAATCAAGGAACACGCTACCAGTAAGAGCATAGCATGCGGTGTGCTGTCCTGCAGGAATGATGCTGTCTGTGCACAGCATCCTGACCCAGGTCAGCTTTGTGCTGCTGCTGTGCTGAACTGCTTCCTTCACCGATGGTGCTGCATTACAAGGAGATTTCCAGAGTCAGACTTGCTTGTTTCCGATGGCAAAGGCAGCTCTCTTGGTGCTGGGGATGTTCATTGATTTGACTGGGATTGACACAAGCAGCTTGGTGAGCTCAGCTCAGCCAGCGTCCCCAAAAAGAGACTGACAGCACCCCAGCAAATGGAGCCCAGGGCAATCCCTGCAGCACAGCATTGCCATGTCCTCCAGCCATGTGGAGCCTGCCAGAGCCCAGGGATGCCGAGGGGGGAGTTTGGGGGATAATCAGCATTGAAGGATGAGCAGATGTATCTGCCCTCCAGGACAAAGTGTCCAGAAGTGTGTGTTTTCCTCAGTGATCTGGCATCTCAGGCCAATTATGGGAGAATTATAGAGCAATGATGTATTTGCCTTTTATTAATGATGACAAGCACATTGAGAGTCTGTTCCCCAATTAACTATGATCCAGCAGAGGGGAACAACAGGGATAGCCAGGAATACCTGGCATCTCCTCCTGGCTCTGATGCCTCGTGGTAGCCTTGGAGCAGTTCTTCTTTGTGACTGCTGTGCTGGAAGCTGAGGATACCACGCCATCCCTTGGGAATGCCGGCACTGCTGCTGATATTTGGCACTGCCACAGCTCTTCCTCAGCACAGATCAGGGCCAGCTCAAGAGTTGCCATTACCAGTGCATCATTCATCACAGTTATGATTTTATCAGGGATAGCAAAGGGAGATCCTGATATAGATGGTAGGAAAGAGTAAGGCTGGAAATGCTGAAGCTGTAGCCCCAGGTTGGGGCTTCCTAGCAGCTCCTGGCATGGTTGGACATGGCTTGGTCCACTTTTGTGCCAATGGGCTCCTATCTGGACCCTTAACCCCTAGGTAGAATTCGAATGGCGCTGTTGGCTATGGAATGACAGAGGGATGCTGGAAGCATTACAGTTGTGCCATAGGAGACAATGTGTAAGAGTCTGCTTTTTATTCCTTCAGTCCTGAGGCCAAATCCGAGGAATGAGAAGCAATCAGATTCCTGCAGCCTGTAGATGGCACTGACTCATTTCACTGCTCCATGGAAGCCTCCAGCGCGCTGCAGTCTCTCTCCTGGACCTTTTACACCTTCTGTCTTCAGAGGCAGCAGTCATGAAAAACATATTTCGAGGTTGAGTAAGGCTCTGGCTTCCTTTTGGAACTGTTTGTACCGGGATACAAATCGCCTGTCAGTGCGCTGCGGAGGTTTGGGGATGTGATACTGATGAGGTGTAGCTGCGGCTGCAGCACAGCCCTCACATCTCCCTGAAGCCTGTGCTCTGCTGTGTCTGTTGGGCTGATGCTGTGATAATCTCACCTGAGAAGTTGTGATAAGGCACGAATATTATGATCCTCTCTTTCTGGCTTTCGGGGGCCATGTGTTAAAGGAAAAAGCTAATCTTTGCACAAGGGAGGACTTGTCTGCCTTCCCCTTCAAGCCTCTGGTCCAGCCATGCTGCAGAGATGGAGCACTTTGTCCCCATGAACCTTGCTGTGCTGGGGGTCTTTTTTGTCCCTCCCTGACCTGGGTATTGTCTATTTCCCGTGCTCTTGGGCAGTGCCATTAGGGTTTGCTGACAACTTGTTGCCCTTGAGTAGCTGTGTTAAACTGAGGCAACAAGGTGGCACTGATCTGCTTGAGGACATGGGAAAGGCTCCCTGTCTGTACGAGGGTCTGGTTGTCAGGAGAAGCCCCTGCATGCAGAGGTGGAATTGCATGTTGAAGTGTGGGGATTTTAATGAATGAACAGATGGGCAAGGATGAGCTGAAATGCTTGCTGGTAAAGCTGCCACCCAGGTCAAAGCAAGGTGGTTGTGACAAATGGTTTTGACACTCTTGGCTGGGCTGTTTGCAAGGTGAATGGAAACCACGTCCCGGATCCAAGTGCAAGACCAAAGGGATCTTTAATTAAAGAGAAAACAGAAGGGTAAGCAAAAGCAAGAGCTGGATTGCACAGTGGTGATTACTTCTGCTAGCTACAGAGGCTCTGAGTGAGGGGGTTCAAAGCTAGGGGAACGATTTAAAGCTCTTAATACAGACATTGAGAAGCACAAACAGGAGACAGAACAGACAGCTGAAAACAAAGCACCAAGATGGTGCAGAACAGAGGGGTTTTTTGCCTCTCTTAACAAATAATGAGGGATGAGCGTCTGGGACAGATTGGTTTGTAGCACTGGGAATAAATGGACAAAAGGAGGACTTTCAAAGCAATGCTGCAGCTGAGTGGGACAGAGCTTGTGACATCAGGCCAGGGAGCTTGTTTCAACCAGCAGGTCCCAAACAAAGCCGCTCTGCCATGTCTGGGTATAATGAGGAATGTAATTTAGAGGGAAGAAGGGGAAAAGGAGTTGCATCTGTGTGGAAGAAAAGCTCTTTCACGGTTACACTTGTGTCAGCGTGGTTTTCCAATCAGCTGTGTGAAAGTCTGGGAGGCAGTGGCACAGAGAAATACCCATCCAAAGGGAGCAAGGAATGCTGCAGGCCTGGTGCTGCCCCTAGGCAGAGGTGGAAATAGCAGCACTTGGAATGTCTCCTTCCAGAGTTCATGATGAGTTTTCAGCCATGGTGATGGTAGCTATGGAGAATGGGGAGCAAACCTGAGAAATCTGGGGAAAAAACCAACATATTTTATGGGAGAGAGCATTGTTTCTTATGGCAGTTCCTGTTCTTGCTGGAAGTTGGAGTAAGAAACATCAGCTCTATGGAAACTGAGGGGTGCAGTTGTATATGTTCCCAAAGGACATTTCTTGGGGACCTCAGTCTGTTTCTAACACCAAACCTCACCAGGGACAGTTCCCAAGCTCCATGCCTCAGAAGGGACCTGAGAGAGGTTGAGAAGTGGCAGCAGGCACCTCTCCAGCCTGTCCTTGAAGCAGAGGTGCAAATGCTGACTCTTACTACTGAGTCATTCTGGACCAACTGCCACATATACTTGACTAATGTGACTCCATGCCAGGCAATCTGGAGATATATTAAACCCGGGAGCTGCTGTGGCGATGATTTGCATGTCAATAAGAGAAGGGAAATTGCCTGCCATAGTCTCCTGTCTGGGTTGTGATCCTGTGGAGTGCCAGGTATCCCCAACCACAGTCCATTTAATTGATTCCAGGAGGAACTGGAGACCTTCTGGGATAATGAGGGCTTCTGGGGCAAGATGCTCAGTTCATCTATTGCTGTCATCTCCCTGCTTCTGTGGCTGAGTTAGAGGGGGAGTCAGCTAAAAATGCAACGAAAAAGCCATGCTCGGTAAGAGGGTTTTAGTGTCAACGCCTCTGTAGGCACATGCTCCTGATGCCCATCCTCGTGGCACACTGCACACAGCTTCACTGCTTGCTGACCACATCCTGGGGAGCACAGAAACCTGCTTAGGACATGGCCCAGGGATGAGCAGCTTCCCAATAGCCCCACAGGGATGCAAACAACCTCCTGGTGCTTTCCGGGTACCAGGAGAGCCATGGGATGAGTGCAGGATGGAGAGCTGCCTGTGCTGCAGCAGAGCCCTCTCCTCCCGCAGGCGTGTTACTGGGGGCACGTTTGAGAGATGCAGTCTTTAGTAACTCAAGCTCTGCACGCCTGCTGTCTCCAGGGCTTGTAATGTAGGATGAGGAGGGCTAAAACAGGCAAGAGGGGTAGGTGTGTTGTAGGAGCAGATTACAAAAGGAGCTGTTTTACCCTGGAAGAGTCTCGGCTTGCCCCTGTTACTGACAGCTCTTGGTTGTTCCACAGAGATTTGGGAGGGTGAAGCAACAGCTTGGCACTTCTTGCCAATGCAGTGATGGGACAGGCTGGGCTGAAGGTGGTGCATCCCACAGGAACATGAGGCTCCCAGAGTCGGGATATTCAAATGACTCTATTTGTGCTGACTGTTAAAAGCACAAACCAAAGCAGGTGGATGATCCTTTACTAAAGATAAGGCAGCTCTGTGGCTGGTAACAGTGATGTGGAGAACCGACCTCAGGAGCCCTGGGCAGTCTCAGCACCTACACTCAGAACTAAGGCAAGAGTTGGGAGAAATGGATGTGGTAAGCACCCTGTGCTGTCCTCAGCAGAGTTCAAGCACTGACTTGAGGGGCCTTCTGGAAACATGTGTAGTTCCCACCTTTCCATGGATCTCTATTAATTTTCCAGCATGTTGCTAAATAAAATGTGCCCTCTGAAGTTCCTCCAAATCAAAACCCAGGCTCCCCTCTCCCCCCTGCCATTAACAGTGCAGAGAACAGCCCCTATTTACTACCAGCAGGGTAACTCCATCTCTGTCAGGCTCCTCCATCGCTCTGCGAAGCTCAGTTGTTAAACATTTCACTTTGTAGGGCTCAATTTAATTACTTCGGAGATGGAATGTTAAATCTCCTTCGTTAGGCTTTATGGATTTCAACAGGAAGAGGCAGGGCTGGAAGAGGAGCTCTCAGTAAATCTCTCTGTGCTGTATGTAGGGCAGCAGCTTTCGCAAGCGCTCGGCATCGCATGGAAGCTCCTCGCTGTGCCATGCTCGCACAGCTCTTCCCTGCAGGCACGGGGCACCGCCCCGGGCTTGTCCTGAGCCCTGGCTGCTGGCTGCCTCCTCCCAAAAGGGCTGGTGCTGGGCCTGGAAAAGCTAAAGGACACCTTCCACTGGAGCAGGGTGCTCCAAGCCCCATCTAACCCGGCCTTGAGCACTGCCAGGGATGGGGCAGCCACAGCTTCTCTGGGACCCTGTGCCAGCGCCTCAGCACCCTCCCAGGGAAGAGCTTCTGCCCAAGAGCTTATCTCAGTCTCCCCTCTGGCAGTGTCAAGCCATTCCCCCTTGTCCCTGTCCCCAGGAATCCAATGCAAGTAGGGCATGCACATGTGCCTCCCTTTTCTCAGAGCTCTGTCCATTTTGGAAGCAATTTGAAGACTGCCATTTCTCTCAGACATGGCAAATTGCTTCAGGCAAGAGCCAAGAGCCCTGTGGAGTTCCTGCAGTGGAGCTGCTGCTCACTGAATGACTCAGTAAATGTCCAGTGCTGGGTCATTATTCAGTGCAGCTCCTCTGGGGATGGAGCCATAGCTCGGGCTGTGATGCTGCTCAGTGGATGCAGCACAAGCCAGGATGATGCTCTCTACTTCGGTGGGGATCAGCAGTCAAGAGATTTTTACCCTAGAGGGAAGCAGGAATGTTTCTCCTTGGTCTGCATTCTGGCTGATGATCTGTGTCCTACATCCAGGGTGTGCGTAGTAGAGAAGAGCTTAAGGGTGGAGGTGGCCTTTTGCTGCATGATCACTTGGCCTCTGCTGTGGGATGGCTGCATCACTCCTCAGTCCAGCTACCAAATTAGAGAGAGTGCAGACACCAGCAGCTCCCTGGAGGTCAGGAGTAAGTAGCAGCTCATAGTAAAGTAGCCTCTTTTATAGTTACTTTAATAGCAGATGTTTAATTGATGCTCCTGGTGACACGTGGGGTCTGTGCCTGGGCAGGCTCCCCAGCATCCCAGAGCACAACCCTGGTAAAAACCGGGCTCCTGCAGAACCCAATCTTCACTGCGATTTTGTTCTTGTTTAGTTGTTGCATTTAGTCTTTAGTGACTACAGAGCTGACAGCTGGTAAAGATTTGCATAGGGCATGAAATTGAGTTAATTTTAATGTCTAATCTGTGCAACGCTGAAATTTGGTTTCTAAAAGCCTTGCTTTGCCTTATCACTGCTGCACATCTGCTTCATGCCTTAGCCTTTGATTCCTAAAAGTTTATTTTCCCTCTATTTCACAGGGATAAACAATAAGAGCAGAGCTTTGCAATCTTTATGAGTGCTTTAACACCAGAGCTCAGGATCCTCTGGCATGTGCAAGGATGTGTTCTGAGTGCTGGTGAGGAGCATCCCTTGTTTCTAGCCTGTCTTCCTGCACGATCTGTTACAAGGAGCTCCCCAGCCCTCCCACAGCATGTTGGGCAGTGTGCTCTGGGATTGCACAGCATCAGCTCTAAACGGGCTCCTTCCAGCCAGCACCTCTTTGATCTGCTTCCCTCCAGTGTGCAGAAGTCACTTCTAAGCCTTTGCTTGCCCTCAAAGCATGAAGCTGGCTTCAGAACCGGGCTGTGCTACTTATTTCAGCTTCTCTTTGGTCTTTTCTTCTTCACCTCTTGTGTGAAGACGAGTTGAAAGGGAAACCAGTGGTGCCCAGTGTGTGGTGTGCTCAGGGAATACAGACACAATTACTCAGGTAGCAGGTCCTACAGCTCGCAGCATTCCCATCTCCCGGCTGCTGAGATCAGACTACGCCCCGTTAGGGCTGTTTTGGGGCTCAGGCAGGAGGCAGAAGGGAAGTGATGTGCAAGAGGTCAAAATACCACAGTGGCTGCTGAAGTTGAAGCAGTGACTTGTCTCATATCTAACAGGGACGTTGTAAGCACCTTGTAGGAGCTTTTTCCTACAACGTGCATGAGCTGTGGCCCGGCCTTCCAGTACACTGTGCTTGTGGGATCCAGCTTTGGGAGATGATGACAGAAGAGCATTTGGTGCTTGTGAGATGTCATTTCTGATTCAGGTCTCCACAACAGAAGTGTTTGGAGGACTCAGGGATGCAGATGGAGTACCTGAAAGTGAGTATTTCCAGTTGGGAGAGATGAGAAGAATACTCTGAATCTCACGAAGGGAGTATGAGAAGGCATCCATCCAGCTGCGTTCCTGAGCAGTTACTCTCACACAGACCAGGATGGCTCAGGTTTGTTCATGTGCCAAAGGGGACTTCAGATCCAGACAGCAAACATGGGAGATGCTGGGGCAGAGATGCTGGAAGCAGACGGGTGGGACTGGGCTGGGTTGGCCAAGATATGTCCCAAGGGGCTCCGTCCATCATGAGCATGATTCAGTAACTGAAGTTCAAGCGAGCACATGACTTGTTCTGCACCAAAGATCTTGGCATCGCTCAGACATCAGCTACGCAGCTCCTTGGGATGTGTTTCCTTCTTCACCTGCCTTTTATGTGGGGCAGAGGAAGCCTGGGGCTGCGAAAGGACTGGCACTGATGTACAGCCATGAAGCTGTGGTGGAACTCAGCTATTGTGGAGTGCCCTGTGCAGCCCCAGCCTCCCCGCCTGCTGTAAGTATGTGGTCTCCGCTTGAAAAGTGGCAGAAAGCAGGAGCAGGGGGGGATTTGACAAGAGCAGAGTAGTCTTGGGTTTCTGTAATGAGCTGCAATTACAAACCTTGTGAATCTAGCGATGAGAAACGAGTGCACTGCAGTTGTCTTGATGGGAGGTCTGACCTTTCTGCACTTGAAATTCAGGACTGAGAAAGCAAAATCCTGGCTTTTTGGCAAATTATGTGAGTTTTCCTCCAAACCATCTGGAATGGAGGTTGGGGTTGGATTTTTTTCGTGCTTTAATGTGTCTTTTATTTCACAGGCAAGACATTGAGAGCGTGGATAAGGAAGGAGGCAGGGGCAGGAAAAGCAGCAGGCCTGCAGCTTGTGTAGAGAAGCCATTTGCAAAGGCTGTGATGCTGCTTTAGCCTCTACAGCACGGCCAGGAGATGCTCCTGCTGCTCTTCAGTGTTAGCAGGGTCCATTGGGAACTCTGTCCTGTCCCTGCCACGCTCGGCCCTTGCAGGATGCCACCAAGCACTGAGCTTGGAGGCAGAGCTGGGTCTGAAGAGCCTCCATCACTCTGCTCCCAAACAAGGTGGAATCCGAGCCCTGGCATCTGCATGGCACCTGGGAAGGAGCAAAGGGATGTGGTGGGGGAGCTGCACGTTGGCACCAGCAAAATCCCAGGCTGGTAAAGCTTGGGTTTGGAGGGAGAGCAAGTTCTAGCAGAGATGAGCTGTGCCTTTATCTCACCCAAACCGCAGTGGGGTCATGCACACCTTCTCTTTGCTGGTGTTTGTTAGTGCTGCTGCTGGAAAGATCCTGATGGGAATCAGGCTCTTGGCTGGGGCAGTTGCCTGTTGGAAGAAATCAATACCATGAAATTGGGCTGGGTGAGGTTCAATATGGGTGTTGTGGCAGGGGGCTCTAAATCCTGCTTTCTAGAACTGCCCCCTTGCTCTCTGTATTCCCTCTTTCTCTGAAATCCAAACTTTTCCCAGCTCCTTCTTTTGCCCTTGCTCCTGCTCATCTTGGGGAGGAGAGGAGGTTGGCAGGGCAAGAATTCCAAGCAGGAGAGCCAATAAATTGCTGCTGTATTTTGCACGGAGCCTTGTGTGCTCCCACCACAGGTACTGCTGGGACCCAGACTGTAGAAGAGACCCCTGGCCTGAGGAGTCTGCCCTTCCACGATCTCCTTGTCTCATCCCAAAGAAGCACTGACTTGCTGAAGGTAATTCATTTGCAGCAGAAGCAGACAGGTTGGTGGCAGCTGTGTTTGAATGCAGCTTCCCTGCTGCCTTCTGCACAGAGCTGCTGCTGCAGCGGCATTCCCTGCTCTGTGAGGGTTGAACACAAGCACACAAACAGCTCCTGGGTTAATGGGGTTAAAAGTATCCACTAGAACATCTCTATTTGTCTGGAGCATGCTTCTTGGCCAGGCTCTGTTTAAATCCATGGTTGGAGTTGTAAGGCTTTGCAAAGCCACCTCTCTGTCAGCACCATCTGAGTGCTGGTCTCAAGTGGGGCTGAAATTGTCCCCTTGGGCTCCTCAAGGCACTTCCTGGTGCTGAGCCAGCCATGGGGTGATGGTTGTGATGCCACTGGTAGCTCCCTGCACTTGTTTGGCAGGTGAATGGGAGGAGAGGGGAGCTGGAATAAGCACAGCAGAAAAACTAGCCCCATGATCTAAAGCAAGTGAGTGAAATCCCAGTTTTTCCTTGAATTTCAGAGCAGCAAACAAACAATCATTTCCCTGTGACTTTGCTGGGTTGATTTATAATTCCTGAGTGACAGGGGACCAGCACTCCAAACAGCAAGCTGCTGGGTTATTGGATACCTGGGATGGCAGCAGGGATGATGATATGGAAAGAGGAGAGACCTCCTCAGGGATGCGGAGATGCCTCCATCCCTCTCTCCTGGGACATTTCATGGCTTGCTGAGGCTCAGGGGTGTGGGGCTGAGTGCTGGCAAGGCAGGGAATGGCAATGCTATGAAGCGATGCGTGGCAGGAGCAAGTGATTCCATGTTGTGTTTTCCCCCTCTTGGTGCACAGAGTTTTATGTACTGTAAAATGTGTTGTGTTACTGGAGATGATGTTTTGGCTGGGGTTTGTACGCGGCAGCGCTGCTAAATACAAATGAAAGGCAATTGTTATTTCTTTCAAGCATAGCTTTAATTTCTCTCTAATCCCATGGCACAGAAATGCAAATCCTGTGCTTTTGTGGGGAAGGAAGATGCTGTTTCCCCTGCCTCTCTCAGCAGCCATTCTGTACATTGGAGAGGATCCGAGTGCTTCCAGCAGTCTGTTCCAGTTCTAATTTCCAAGGAAAATCAGCTAAAGCCCTCCCAGCCCAACTGTCTCTTTTCTGGTATTCCAGTGATGTTTGAGTCAATCCTCTGCCTAATTAGCTTGTAAATATTACTGCAAGGTTGTTTGCTCTTTTTAGGCCAAGCACACATAGACAGTAAATGGAAGGAGAAATGCCTTATGCAAACCACGAGGTAAAAGCATCTGTTTCCCTCTTTCCTGCTCCCAGCACAAGCTGTTGCTCAAATGGAACAAAGACACAACTCTGAAAGGTGCCTCGTGTTTGGGGACAGAGTGGCACACTTCAGGGTGTTGGTACTGAGGTTTCTCTGAAGGACCATGCAGCCAGGGCCTGAAATGTGTTGGAAAGCATGGCAGGGGGTGGGAGATGCACCCTCCCTGTTAGCAGGCGGGATGCTCGCTGGGTGCACAGCGCAGGACCAGGGATGGATGCAGCTTGGGGGCTAGAGAAAAGCAATTCAGTGCTGTAGCTTCTGATTAAAATGACTTCACAGGGCTGAGAGGGATTTTGGGTCTTCCCAACAAAGCTGTGCATTTGGGCAGCTCTTGGCTCCTGGAGTCACTGGAGAAGCCGTGGTATTTCTTGGTTTTGAACTTAAAAAAGCCTGGAATAGGCTCTTCATGTTTCCTGGAGTCTGCTTCGTGTTCCAAACCAGAGTCACCATGATGCAAGCAGGCATTAAAAGCTGTTACAAGGCCTGGGTTGAAGTCCAGGTGTGTTTTACAGGCCCATGACAGGTAATGCAGGAGCTGTTCCCCTGGGAAACATTAGTTTGGATCCCAATAAAAGCCACGTCAGCTGCAGGCTTTTGGCAAGAACTTATTTTACAGTGGTTATTAAAGGCTGAAGAGAACTGCTCGGGGATGGACCCCAGGGTGCATCAGTGAAGAGAGAAAGCAGAGGATCAGCTCAAATGGAACATGTTTTGGGGCTCTGAAAACCATCTTTACAAAGAGCTTTGCATTATCAGCATTTCCAGTCTAATGCTGTTTTCTGCCTAAGTAATGTCAGGGAAGTGCCTTGAACAGTTCCGCATTTTCCCAAAGGCTCAGCATTCGGGAGGAATCAGATTTACACTTACTGGAAAACGAATTAGAAGCTGAGTGTTCATTAAATGATTTTGAATTAATTTATTGATCTGAGGCTGGAGTGTTAGAAAATAGAGGAGGAAAAATAGCTGATGGCACTTGATCCCCAAACACAGGCTCTTCTTCTACTGAAGAAACAAGCGGATCAGCAGCAGTTTTCCAGTGACCCTTCTAGTTTGAGGAGCTCATTGAGCTGTGAGGAGGTGTAGAACTATGGGCTCACGGAGTAGTTGGAAAAGCACAAGTGGATTCCTCGGCTTTGGCAGCCAGAGGAAGAGTGGGATGCTGCGAGATGCTCCATCACACAGTGATTAATCCTCCTTCCTGAAGATGCTGCTGTCCACTGGGAGTGAGGCGGTGGAGAAGATGGAGCCACCCTCTTCTTGCAGGTGTGGAGTGAAAGGCAAAAGGCAGATGGCAGGAGGGGATGCTCCACTGGGTGTAAGGGAAAACCCCTTTGCAGTGTGGAGGGATCACCCCTGGGACGGGGATGGGAGCGGTGGTGGGATGTCCCTCCTTGGAGGTGCTCAGAGCTCGCCCAGAGAAGGCCCTGAGCCTGGCTCAGGGAGGCTGAGCTCAGCTTTTTGCTGGTGCTTCGGCCAGATGATCCCCGAGGTCCCATCCAACCTCAATCTATGATTAACAAAAATCATAGATTTGTTAATCTATGATTAACATATGTGCTTTTACCCAGCTTGAGCCCATCCTTATTGACCACAGCAGCAAGCAGGAGCAGGTGGTGGCAGACCAGAGTGCAACCCATCAGTGCTCTCATGCAGAAGTCACCCAGACAGGGTCAGTGTGAGCAGTAACGTTTTCTTCTTGCCAAGTACTTGTGGAAACCATGACAGATATTTGCTGTTCCATGTGATGTTCTCTTTCCTCGCTGCGTTCTCGGACTGAGCAGGCTGTGCCCTCTCTTGAGGTGCTCTCTGCCTGCTGGGTAGTGAAATAAATATCAGTGTAAGCTGGAAACTTGGCAAACTTGTGTGGCACAAAGCAAAGCTGCTGTTTCTTTTTAAAGGCTGAAAGCAAATACATCCCTGGAACTGCCAGTCCATTAAACCCTGAGATAACAGGGGCTCTGGGTGCCTCTCTGCTGGCAGTCATCTGGCTTCCCATAGTTACTTGATAGCGTGATGGCTGGCGCAGCAGGCACAGATGGCTAAAAATAAGTGAGGGAGCTGTTCCTTGGGGCTCTGGTTTAATCTGGCTTGGGGGGAAATGGTCCACAGTGCAGGCTGGGGAAATGATGCTGCTATTCTCTTCATGTAAAGTAGGATTTGCAGGGCTGTGATGTGTAAATGGAGAGAGGTTTGGCACATGGTGTGTCTCACCATGCTGCTCTTACTGGTTACTGGTCCTCTTCTTGACGAGGCTCTTGTCTGGGGTTCCCTGCCCCAGGATCAGTGTGATCTCCCTTGCTGTGGCATCGCTTGGAGCAGGTCAGCAGCACCCACCCAGCCTCAGCACCATCCCACTGGTTTGTACTGGAAGCAGTGGGATGGGGTTGCTGGGGTGGCTGTGCCCATTGCTGCCCTGGATCAGGGAAAGGACTGATTGAGCAGCTTGGGTATTCCTGGAGGGTTTATTTTCCCTGAAGGCTCCTGTGGGAGTGATTTGGGTGCCATTGGCTGAGCTCTGCTCCTGGCTGGCACAAGCCAAGTCCGCTCTGTGCTGGGTCTGCCAGGATGAGCACAGGATCTCCATCCACATCGCTGATTTACAGCTCACTGTCTGCAGCACAGCCCCCCTGCACCACAACCCAATTATTGAAGTCAATTAATTCATTAACTCTGACCCGAGAAGCTTCCCTTCCCTCTTTTCTTTCCCCTCTTCCCTTCCTGCTGGCAGGTTTGGACTTTGTTCAGCAGCAGCAGCCAGGCTGTGGGATCTCACGCTCTTCCTCGTCCCTGAACATTCCTGAGGGAAAGGGAAGCAGAAATACACTGATGCTGAGCTGCTGCTGTAAATCCAGGGCCGTGCCAGGAGCTATCCCATGGTGAGTGTCACTGCTGGGGGTGTGAGGGGTGCTGAAGGAGGAGCAGTACTTCAGATTAAAGGATTTGCCAATGAAGCAAGAGCCTCCAGGCTTCCAATAATTAACAGATTACCTCATCAGGAGTCTCCCTAATTTGTCGCATATGAAGCTGCCCTATAATTAACCACGAGGACAGCTTTTAATTTGCCTGGCAGAATTGCCCATTCCATTGATACACGACTCATTTACACTGTGCTTGGGAGAGTTTCTAGAAGAGGTGATGGGGATGAGTGGGCAGCTCTGGAGCTGCTGGCTGGTGCCTGTGCTGTGCTCTCCTGCATCATCAGGGTGAGGGGCCACCAGGCTCTGCCAGGGCTTAACTGCCCCATCTGTTAATTGGGGCTCATGGCTCTTCCCACTTGTTCCCATAAATCCCACCAACTCACCATTTTCCATGGCTGGAAAATTATTGAGCAGGACTTGGGGTTTTGCTGGGGTTGGGGGTGGCGGGTGCCCTGCACACGGATAAAGCACTCAGGGATGGGATGCACAGGGAAATGCTTTACCTCTCCCTTGGGAATTACAGCCCCATCATTCCTCCTTAAAGGCAGCTTCAATGTACCCACGCTGGTTTGTGTTCCCTGGTAGCAATCAAAGCTGCTCACTGCGGTCCCTCAGCTCCCCAGCCAGGATTTCTTCCTCTGTGTGAAGGACCAGGGGATAAATCAGAGGTGAGATAAGTCTGAATGTCAGATATTCACATGGTCTCCACATAGGGTCGATTCCTCCCACAGCATCTCACAGGATGAAGCAGCATCAAGCTGGGCTACCCCAGGTTCCCATTTACCAACCTTTATTTCCACACACCCCCAAATTAAAGAGAGCTCTAAAAAGCAGAGGGGGTTGTTATGTGGAGCCCTGCCTGAGTTTTCAATTGAGCTCTATTGATTTATAAGGTCTTTTCAATTACTGAACCCTTCTCGGCAGCAGTGTGTGGAGCAGCTCTACGTGAGCTTCATACTCCATTGGGCCGGGGACCTTCTGCAGCCGCTCCAGCCCCACCACAGCACCAGTAATGGACATTTCCTCTGCAGCAGTTAGTAAATACAATTCAGGAATCCATTAGCACAAAAAATTGTCCTCGGTGAAGAAAAGACCGGAGGAAAATGGGAAATGCGGGAGTTATGGAAGTAATAGATGAACAATTTGAATCTGGGGGAAGGCAATCTGAAATCTTATTACGTTTTCTTCTGTTCTTTTACTGTGTGGGCATGGTTGGGTGATTCTGAGGGAGCTGGAGATTAAAACAATACATGGGCAAGAGGTGACCTTCCCTCACTGCTGGGCTCACACTGTCCCTGCTGCCTCCTGCCTCTTGGATGCGGGCTGCCAGCCCCAAGACGCTCTGAAATCCCCCCAAAACCAGAGCATCCACACCTGATCATTTCACGTACTCTTCCTAGCGAGCACTGGAGCATTAACAACCTTTTAGTATAAAATTACTGCCTTTAAAATGTTTCATTATGTCTCTGTGTCATGGCACATAAAGCAGAGGCAAACCTAATTAAAATAGTGAGGATTATGATGCTGCTCCCTCCAGCAGAGCCTGGGGAAGGTGGTTGATCCCTCCAGCTTTGCAAGGCATCCGAATCACTTGGCTCAGCTCTTCTCCCACCAAAGATGCCTGGATCTATAGGGAAGGAGCCTGGCTCAGCCCCTGCACTGGCTGCAGGGAAGCCAGAAGGGAGGGAAGTGATGCTCGTGGTGGGTTTATTTATTAGGGTCCATCCATGGGAGAGGAAAACCATCACCTCCATGTGGACAGGGCAGGACAGGGTGGGTTTGGTGCTATTTAAAGGCGAATCTGAGAAGACCCCAGGCTGCAAATACCCAAGTTCCTGCCTGCTCAGCAGAGCTGGTTTTCTCCATCACTGTGGATGTGGCAGGGGGATGGTCCCCAGCGCAGTTCCTGCTCTGCAGCATTGCTGCTGCTGACTCTGCTTCCCCCTTCCCAGGGCTGGTTATTTCCAAATACCTTTGTGGTGCTTTGATGTGGCCTCTTTCTAAAACCCCAGCAGCAATTTGAGAGCCAGAACAGACAGCCCTGGGCCGCCCTCCCCTGGCCTGGGGCTCATTAGCACAACCACTTGCTCATCCCCACATCCCTTGTTTCTCCGTAATTGCTCCAGGCACTTATACCACGGGGCAGGTAGTGATGGTGGGGGGGCTGGTACCCTCACCCCTGCCCATGGTGCCAGGAGATGAGGATGAAGCCACTCCAAACTCACCTGCTCCAGATGAAGTTTCAGGCGCTCCTTCACTTGGTGCTGCAGAGAGGATGTGTTTGGGCTGGGGAATAACATTTCTCCCCACCAGCCATAGCAAATAAAGAGCAGCTTTGCAAGGAGAACCACTGGGAGATGGTCACAGCCTGTGCTGAGAGTGCTACTGTGTGGGGTGAGCAGCTGATAAGCCCTGTGCTCCATGGGCAGCAGTGTCTCGGCGAGGTGCCCAAGGGCACTGGTGGGGCTGGTACTGGTGTGGTGATGCTCTATGGCCAGAGTCGGTCCTGAGGGCACACAACCCTGGATCACAGGTGGGTGTTTGGTTTGTGAATTGTCTTTTCTCAGTGGGAGGAGCTGTGCTGTGTTCTGCATTGTCTGTAGTGGCTTTTTCATTTATAGATATGTAATAGAATCACAGAATTCCACCCTGCTTTGTGTTGGAAGAGGCCTTTAAGCTCTTCCAGCTCCAGCCCCTGCCCCGGGCAGGGACACCTTCCATAGAGCAGTTGTTCCAAGCCCCTGTGTCCAACCTGGCCTTGAACACTGCCAGGGATGGGGCAGCCACAGCTTCTCTGGGACCCTGTGCCAGCGCCTCAGCACCCTCACAGGGAAGAGCTTCTGCTAAGAGCATAAGAAGAGACAGGGGAGGATGGAGGGACCCCAAACCCCAGCAGTTTATCTCAGTGGCCACTTTGACTTGCAGGCAACAGCGAGAGGACAGCAGCAATCCTGACATCACCCACCCGCACCTGCACTTTAGTGCTGCTGGGGCTTGATGCTGGGAGAAATTAGGGAGGAAAGCCTAGGAAATGACTCTTTCCCATGGCAGGGGCTGTTGGAGGCGCTGCTGGAGCTGCTCATCCCTTTGGCATTGCTGCTGGACTGCCTGTGCCGGGGGTATTCCGCTCTGGGGGATGCTTTATGATGAATTCATCTCTGTCAAATGAGTGCAGTGACTTTGATGCCACTTTGACTGCAGGACTCCCGGCGGGTAAACATTAATTGCAGCACACTCTTAAATAGGAACAAAAAGTGACAGGGCTGAATTACTTCACTCAGGTCCCCAGATGCCAAGTCATAAATCACATGCTGCAGTTTATAGAGACTTTATGTGTCTTGGGCCAGGCAGGATCAAATTTTTCTGAAGAATAATGACACGTTAATAATAGCCTGCCGCAGATAGAAAATTAGCAGAGGGATTTTTTTGCTTCTATTAAAGTCAAAACTGCATTCGTTTGCCTTCAGTTCAGTCTCTTACATGAAGAGAAATCACTCATGGGGCTGGAGGGAATGATGCGGAGCTCTTTCCAGCCAGGGACTGTGAGCCCAGTGTGGCTGGGAACTGGTCCATCTATTAACTCATTGATAAACTCACCAGTGTCTGAGCAAGTTGTTAATTTATTGAGCGTTTCGTGTGACATCCCCTTGTCAGCACAGCACATTGATGTGTATTCAGCCTGGCAGCAGCACACGCTGTCCATGGCAGAGCAGGGCAGGCAAGTGTGCTGGTGATGTTTCAAACCATCACCCTGAGCCAGAGAGGGGTGAATGGGCATGTGGGATGCAGGGAAGATGGTGCTGGTGCTGCTTGTGCTGCCCTGTGCTCCCTGCTACAGACACATGGATGGATGGGAGGTGCTGGATCAGGCTTGAAGCTGTCAGAATGGGTAGATAGATTGATGGATGGATGGATGGATGGATGGATGGATGGATGGATGGATGGACGGACGGACAGACGGACGGATGGATGGATGGAT
>JAOEHY010006349.1:26246-36525 GCA_025447955.1 Psilopsiagon aurifrons | reverse complement strand
TGGATGGATGGATGGATGGATGGATGGATGGATGGATGGATGGACGGACGGACAGACGGACGGATGGATGGATGGATAGATGGATAGATAGATAGATAGATAGATAGATAGATAGATAGATAGATAGGCAATGTTGGGTGCATGACCAGAAGGGTGATTCTAAGGGGGTTCAGAGAGGGACAGATGATGTTGGAGATGTCTCAACAGAGGTACAGATGGATGGGTGATGCTGAAGTGCTCCAGTCAGAAGACACTGACAGCCAGAGCCAGCACAGGTAACAGTGGCCAGGTTTCCTCTTCCTCACCTTAACTCTCCTTAGGAATAGATGATGGATCTTTCCTGGGCTGTGGTTTCATCTGGATGGAGTTGACTCTGCACCAGCAAGCGGCTCCTGGTGCTTCGAAGCTCCGAGCTGTGCAAGTCAGGGATTTACAGACGAGGGGCTCTGCTCCCCCTGGAGTCCCACCCGGGTTAGATTAGGCCGTCTGTGAGGAAACATAATTGATTCTTTAGGTTAAATCCTTTTCATCTGCGCAGACAAGCCGGAGCATTAATTCTGTATAATGTGACACAGAACATTTGCGTGCAGCTCCGCGGTGTGGCTTTCCCTCCCTGGGCTCCCTCCTGGGCTCTCATTTGTTTTTTTTCCAAGGCAAATTCCAGCTCTGGCTTCCACCAACAGCACTAATGAATTCCTTTTGATAGCTCTTCATGTTTATTTATTCTTTTAAATAATTCTCATCTCTAATTCCCATCATAACGGGTGCATTTTGGGATCAGGGGTCTGTGCGTTGTGCTGGTCCTGGCGCAGGGCTGAGATTTGGACATCAGGATGCTCCAGCTGTATCTGGCTGTGGGAGGAAGATGTGGCGGATCCCGTCGAGGGCACAGGTACCCCACAGCCTCACTGAGTGACTCTCATTGCTCCAGAAATAGCCCCATGGCTGGCACGGGCTCAGGAATAAAGCCTATTTTGGTGTTATTTTTAACAGGGGGGTGAGCAGAGCCCTGGGGACCTTCTCTGAGGCCACCACCCCCCGGCCAAAATGAGACCGAAAATGGCATTGGTTGCTTGGAGCTGGAGGGACCTGGCAGGGATGCGGAGCCTTCCTGCATGGAAGCAGTGGCGCTGCTGCTTCCCAGCATGGTGCCCATCACTGCCTGCTGCTGATGGGCATTGGGAAGGTCTGTGGGCACCAGTGGAAACACTTGTCCCTGCAAAGCCTTGCTCCATGAACCCCTTATTGTGGTCCCCAACAGGGAATTGCAAGGAAAGCTGGTTTTAGTCATTTAAACCATACAGAAAAGAGCAGGATTTCTTCCTGGTGTTTGGGAAGTTGAACCCATTGCCATTATAAAGACAAGTCCAGGTGGTTACTTAGGTAATTGGGTATTTCCCAAGGGGTTCATCAGCCACACCGAGGGTTCTGTTTAGTGTGAGATCAGACGAATGCTCACCTCTACCTGTATCCTATATCCTGGCTGCTGCATCCCTGCATGCAGGACACTGTAGGTACAACCTGAGGAGTTTTTAGGGTGATGCTGAAGTGTAGCACTAAAGATAAGGCCTAATTCAGCTTCTGCTGTTTCGTAGCTAACACAAGCCATTAAAGACCTGTCAGCATCATCCGTCTTCATGGTAGGGTGCTCATCATCCACACCCAGAGCTCTGGTAGACTGCATTTAACTCCTCTCCATCCTAAATTCCCTTAGGACCAGGGGCTGGTGGCCACTGAGGCACTAAATGCAGTGAGTGAGGAGCTCAGGAGCAGGCAGTGGTGCTGACACGAAGCTCTTGCTGACGTCCAGAGGAGGCAGCTGAGCTCTGCACGATCGCAAGTGCCGGAGCCTTCCTGTTTTCCAAACGCAGAGCTCTGTGGTCGGGTGCTTTCCCCTTGGAGATGCAGACACAAGCAGTCCTGGCCTGGAGCGGTTTCCCACTGAAGATGTCGCAGTGAAATAAACCCACTTTAGGTGCGAGACAAGGAAACAGATGGCACATTTCCCACAGGGGGATGTGATCCCTGGGGAAAACACTCAGCTCTACAAAATGAATGATTTGGGAACAATGTGGGGGTACGTGGGGTGCAGGGTGGGCAAGAACTGCGCTGACAGCAGAAGCTGCAGGGCCACAACCCTGGTTTAAGGATGCAGAGCATCCTGCATGTACCAGCTTGGCTATGCCCATAGCAAGCCATGGAGCCTTTGCCTCCCGCCTCTGCTGACAGCTGGGGGATAAACCCCCTTCAAATCAGATAAATAGCATGAAATGAAGGTGCAGCACACTTGGGAATTCAGCCTTCTCGCTCTCACATTCCCAACCCACCTTCCAGGAGGGGAAAAGAAGAAGGAGGGGTTTGCTGCACTGCAACCGGCGTGCAAAGAGCTCTGGGGAAACCCATTCGTGAGTGTGAATCCCAAAGGATTCGGCTCCATTGCTGAGTATTTATGGCAAAGAGCTCATCGGTGCTTTTCCCAGATTTATGGGCATGTCCCAAGGTGAAAAATGTAATTTTAAATTCACCATTAATCTTGTACAGCAGAACACATGGAGAGGATCCTGCGGGAATTCAGATGAATCGGCGGAGGCGGTAGGAACTGAGATGTAACTCACTCAGATGTTGCTTTAATCCCTTCCTCTGCCTCATTCCACGGTCCTCACTACATCCATACAGCTGGAGGATGGGATCAAGGGCTCGCAGGACCTTCTGGCACTGCTCTTTCCTTGGTGCTAAGGGGAATAACCTCATTTTCCCCTTTATTAGTAAAATCCATCCAGAACCAGGCTCGTTCCTGGCTCAGGGATTCGCTTTTGCTGAGAGAGATTTAAATCAAGGAGCTGCTGAATTTCCCTCATGCCATAGAAATAAAGGAATCTGGAGAGGGAATTAAAGGAACCACTGTGACTGCCCCATCCCTGCCAGCGGACATTTCACACGAACCAAATGGGTTTGTTCTCCCCAGGCTGGGCCGGTTGAAGGCAAATCCCCCCCCAGCTCAGCTGTAGCCTGGAGAGCAATTGGGCCTCTGGTACCCTCAGGAATTGATCCCTGGAAAGCCTCAACCTGTGCTCATTAACCCGGCAGCACCTACAAGAAGGGGAGAGGTTCTCTCCAGTGCTGTTTGGTCCCTGTGATGAAGTTTGGCTGGAGGTTGGTGCTCAGCTGGGGCCATAAGCAGGGATGCTCTGGTGAGGGCTCACACTGGCTTCGCTGGGGCTGTGACCACTGTTGCTCTTCCCAGGTTTGGGGGCTTGAGGCAGTTTGGAGATGCTGAATTGGACTCCAGGTAGGAGAGACCCTTCCTGAACGTCCTTCATGGAGCAAAGGTGTAATGGAACTGGGTTGAAGGTTTTGGCTCTACATAAAGCCCCTGAGCTAATGGATATAGCTACTGTGGGGGCACTCAGCGTCCCCGAGGCTGTGACCACAGGGGCTTTGCTGAGGCAGATGCTGCTGGTGGTTCCTTATCATGAAACTACCATCCAGGTATGTGGGATCCCTGTATCGGGAGGGGACTGCAAAGATCCCGGGGAAACTGTTGCACATTTGAGCGAGGAATAGTGGGATGATCCCCAGGTATCATCCTCAGCATCTGAGTTCATTTTCCAGCTCCTCTCCAAAGGGCCTTGCAGCTGCTTGTGATGGGGGCTGATTTCTGCATGCTGCAGGGATGGGGCAAAAGCAGGTTATGGGGGATACCATCTCCTGCTTCTCATCTCAGCTGCAGTGTCCTCTAACTCCCACTGAAGCTTATTGAGTGCCCCAAGCCCCAGTGATGCAGCTCTGGATGCAGGAGCCTGGTGCTGCTCCTCGCCTCTCTCTTTGCAGTAGGAATTGTTATTCCCTTTGGGTTTTACTGCTCCAATGCCATCTTTTCTGGTGGAAAGCTGTAGGAATCTCTTGCTCTCATCCTCTCCCATGTGGCTCTGGGAGGGGCAGGGGCTCCCATGGGAAAGGCATGAAGCGGATGGATGGTTCCTGCTGAGTAAGCAGCATCTGCTCATCCCAAGCTTTCCTTGCTGCCTCGGGGACCAAAAGTGGTTCCTGCTGAGGGGAGGCAGACCCTGGAGTGCTGCTGGATCCAAGCACCAATGGTCCCTGTGCCCCAAAGGGAGCCCCCAAGACCTCAGCTGGGATTTGATGCCAAGAGCCACCCCTGTCGTAAATCCCCGGTGGGTGCCATCCTCTCTGTCGCCTGTGGAAGGGCTCCAAGACAAGGAACAAGTGACTTGATGAGGATGTCCTGGGCTGGGGTTTCACATAAAACAAAGTGCTGGAGCCCAGCAATCCTTCATCCCGCTCCTGGGGCTGTCAGGGCCTGTGACAGCTCCTGCACTGATCGAAACCACCAGGAAATCACTCGGCTTAGGCACGTCCATCACTTCCCAGGCTTGAGCTATCATCCTGCCCTGTGGATGGGGTGCTGGCAATCGGTTGCATCATCTCTGCTGTGCAGAAGGTGTTTTCGAGGTGCTGCAGGGTGAGAAGGGGCGATGCTGGAGCCACATCCCAGCCCATGGGTGGGTGATGCTCTCCTGCGTCCCCCACTTGTGTTTCTGAGAACCTGACAGTGCTCTGCAGAGGGAGCACAGCCTGGGTTAAAAATGCTGCAGAACTGGAGTCAAATGGAGGTGGGGAATGTGCTGGGAATGCTGTGGGCAGTGGTACCAGGAGGGCTGCTATGTGTGCGAGCCTTGCTGCCCACCACTGATACAGGGATGCTCTGTCCTTGTCCTGCCCATCCCAGCGGTGGGATGCAGTGGGATGCGGTGCCTCCATCAAACAGCAGCATCACTCCCAGCCCTGGGACCACAGTGGGTTTCAGCAGCATCCTCCCAGTGCAGACAGGGCTGTGTGGAGCCCTGCTGGGTTCCCGTGCCCCGCTGCTATTTATAAGCCCCACATTGCACAAGGTTGGGACTGTTTTCATTGTGATTGTATCAAACCAGCGAGCAGTCTATCCAACATCCTGTATGTGGGCTTTCCATTTGGGCCATGAGTTCTCATTTCCACTCGGATCATGAGGCAGAGATGGGATATGGAGCTTGTTACCGCAGTGAAGCCGAGAGCAGGAGGGATGAGCTCCCCACAGCCCGCCCGTGGGAAAGGCAGGACATGGTTATGTGAGGAGATAAAGCCGGCCCTGAAGCAGGGCAGGGGTTGGGGCTGGGATGTGCTGCGTCCTCACAGCTGAACCCAGCTCCTTTTCCAGCCATTCCATGTGGTTTTTCCCCCGCAGCCCTGCCCAGGGTGAGGGAATGCGCTGCGGGACAACGGAGAGAACGCCCCTGGAGAGGGAAAAGCTTCGTGCAATTTCTTCCACATTAAGTGTGACATCTGCTTCGGGATGACTCAGGCGGGTTCCCACCACCCATACAGGAGGGCAGGGCAAGCACCAGGGCCTGCTGGGCTCGATCCTTCCACCCTGGCTCTGCAGGGAGATGTCTGGGGGGGTTTAAGCCTAAATCATCCAGTTTCTGTTCCAGCTGAATTTAGAGCTCTAATTGCTGTGCTCGGTGTGGGTGGCTCTGTGCCTGTCAGGGATGTGATGGATGCTAAAGCTCTGCTGGTTCTGATGCCTGGAGCCGCCAGCCCCATGCACAGGGCTGTTGCCCATGGCTGCTGCTGCAGTGTTTGTGCACGATCGCTGTGCCTGGGAATGGGGTGTTTGTCCTTCTTGGAGCCGCTGCTGTGTGCAGTGGTTGCTGAGAGCCTCGGAGGGAAACCCCAAACCGCAGCTCAGGGGTGTGCCACTTTATCCCGAGTCAGCGTGGTTTTAACTTGCTAAGCACAGGGATAATGGCTGTGAGCAGGATCCTGCATCCTGCCTGGCCTGGGGGAGCGGTGGCAGGTGCCTGGGAAAGGACTTGGTGTGGGGCAATGGATGATGGACTGATCCTGCCCCTTGGCGCTGTCTGTCACCGCAGCACAGCATCGCTGTGATTGTACCCCAAGGTCAGCCCTTGGCCGGGAGCATCCATGACTGAGCATCCCCACTTGTGGTGGTTTTGGGGGGCCCCTGGCTCCCATCGCACTGCCTGGGCCATCCATGGGATGCAAGTAATGGTGCTGCCTGGGCTGTGCGTGTCTTGAGGCCTCATTCAGGAGCTGGGCTGCAGTCACACTGTTTGTGTCCCAGCGCAATAAGGGAGATAGCATTAATTGGCAGTTATTCTCCTCCCCTTGCTGGCTGGGCCTGCAGGATGCTTTGTGGCTGTATTTACAGCCCCTCGAGGATAATGAATTAATCCTAATTAATTACCCTTCATGTCGGCACATCTTGCTGCAGGGCAGATGAGGTGAACTGGCTGGTGGCAAACCCAGGGCAGCATTGGTGCTTCTTGAACCAGTGCTGGGGTGTCCTGATGGGACAAATCCTGCTCCTTCCCAGGCAGCATCACCTCAAAACTTCCTTGTGCTTCCAAGGCAGTGCCTTCGCCCCCCATCCCTGTGCTGGCTTTCATCCCAGCTGGGTTAAACCTGGGCTGGGGTTGTTGCGGCTGAGGAGTGTGGAGATTGTGAAGGGAGGGGGGGGATTTTCTCAATGCCACATCAAGCGTGGGGTTATGCAAACCTCCTGCTCCATGTGGGCTCCTGGTCCTGGCCTCCTCCCTGTTTGGGGCCAGGCTCCTCCTGAGCCCCATCATCCTACATGGGGGAACCCGGTGCCTCTCTCATCCCCCTGACGGTCCCCCCAGAGGCTTTATTACCATGTGCTGACGGGGTCAGGGTGTGCTGGGGCTGCGGGGGGGGCCTCTGTGCGGGCTGGGGGTGCCGCTGGAAGCAGCTGCTGCATCCTGGTGCTAATGAAAGCCACCGGGAAAAGCAGCCCCGAGCAGCAGCGGCGGCGTTTGGGAGCCAGATCTGACGAAGGGAAGTGACTCAACGTCTTGGAAGGAGTTGGGGGTGGTGGTGGGGGGAGCAGAGGAGGACAAGGCTTGACCCGGGGTGGGGACAGCCCAGCGGGGTGGTGGCAGTCACCTGCCTCCCTTTGGGGCTCCCTGCCTGGGACCAGCATCGCTCCGGAGCGCTCCGTGCTCCGTTATCCCGGGTGCTGAGCTCCCGGCTTTGGGGGGGGACGGGACAGGAAAGGAGGCCCCTTGGGAAGCAGCTTCCTTCTCGCTGGGCCGCGGCCAGCGTTCCCAGCTCCCGGTGTCACACCCTCTCCCAGCTGTTGCTGCCGGAGCATCGTGCTGCCAAGAGAGCGATGGATGCTCCGTGACTCCTTCCCCTCCCCAAGCCCTTAAAGCCGGCGGGGAGCGAGCGGCGCTGTGCCTGCAGCAGGGGCCAGACGGAGCCTTCAGCGCAGCAGCTCCTCTTCCTCGCCGGCCGCGGGGTGACGCTGGCACCCCGACATCATCCACCCCGGCACGGAGCGTGGCACTGCACGAGGTATTGGGAAAGGTCACTGGGATGCTCAAGATACTGGGGGGACTGGGGTGTGTTAGTGCGGGAGAGGATGGGATGGGTCCCAGCCCACCAGGACCATGTTTCTCATGGGTTTTATTGCTTTTGGGAGTGAACTGCGTTTATTACCGATGGGGGATGCTTTACCCAGCAAACGGTCTGCATCGCCCTGGGGACCTGCTGCATGCCACCAGCATGGCACACTGCATCACTGGCTCCCGTTGCACCCCGGGGTCCTCGGAGTGGGATGTCATCCTGCCGGTCACGAGCCGCCTGCATTGGCACATCCCGGAGTGGTGCAGACGTCTGTGCTTTCTGTGTCTGTTCTCCTTTCCTCGCTCTGGACCCATCGAACATCAGCACATTTCCTCCTGATTCAGCCATGGGGGATGTTGCAACTCGGAGTTGTGCAAAGAGCAGCAATTCCTCTTTCAGCTCCTGTGGGAGTTTGGCCACATGCAACAGGGGTTGATGTCCCCACCTGCACCGGGCATGGTGGTGGCTGCAGATGACATCGCTCCTCAATGGGCATCGCTCCTCAAGGGGCATTGCCATGGTCCCCACTTGGGAGGCAGTTTTCCAGTTGCAGCCACCAGCTCTGAGGGAATCGGGATTTCTCCCTTGTGGATGAAGCTGGGAGGCAGAGAACACACTGATGTTGGTGATGGGGCTGCTCTGAAACAGGGTTGCCGCTGGCTCTGATTGAATGTGATGCTCCTGGTGCAGGTGCATGGTGATGGATTTGGGTCCGGTCACTGCATGTATGTGTATTTTTATTGTCCGTGTGTTTCCCTGGCTCAGAACAGAGGTTTGTGGCCATCCAGGCTCAGTCCTTGCTGGAGCACCATATGCACCATTCACACTGCAGGCAATCACTACTTGCAGGCACAGCACTGAGGCCAGGCTGATGCTTGGTGCTGCCCCTCTGCTTGGAGTCGCAGTGCAAACCAGGATGGGCCGACTCATTCCTGTGGAAACCTGCTTCTGGATCCAGATCCACCTTAGTTCATAGGGCCCGGATGGATGAATAGCTGGGACGAGGCAGGATCTGGCCAGTGTGCTGGAGGGGAGAATATGGTGATGGGGGGTAAGTGCTCCCCTTCTGCCATACATCCCAGGGATGGCTTTGTGTTACCCCTCTTCCTGTGTGTTTGATCTAGGAGCATCCCAAATGATGGGGCAGGGACATGGGGGTCTGGGAAGCAGGGATGTGGGGCAGCCTGGGGTGGAGATGCCCCATCCCATATCACAGAACACCTTTTGTCAATGAGAACACTGGCAAGGGATGCCTCAACCCTGCTTGTGAGATCCCATGGGACTCCTGAGCCAGTGCAAGGACCATGGTGGATGGGACACAGCACAGAGGCAGCCGGTTGCCTCATCCCCTTTCTGTGTCCAGCTGAACCATGCAAAAAGGTTCCTTTCCCCATGTCCCCACATCCTGCCACAGAGCATCGCTTCCCTTTCCCATGCACTGCCCATCTCTGTGCTGAGCCCATAAGCCAGCTGCTTGTGTTGGTTTATTTCTCATCCTCCCATCAGCAATACGTGTGTTGTGTCCTTCTCTGGATGGGAAAGCTCAGTGACATCCCAAGGAGCTTCCGCTGGGATGCTGAAGCCATGTAACCCTGGGGTTGTTTGCATTCTAGCCCTAAGGAGGGGATAGAAGAAGGAGAGATGTGTCCCAAATCTCAGGCTCAGGTAAATACCTTTAGATTTTTATATCTATATACGAATTTATTTAGTTTTATGTATCTGGGAGGCAGAATTTGGCTGCAGGATGGAAATCACTGCTTCTCCCAAAGGATTTGCAACTACTTGAGGTTTTTTGCTGCCCTGTTGTTATAAATTGGGTTTGGGTTTGGCACAAGGGGTGGTGGTGGCCGTGGTGTGCATTGGGACCCTGGAGGCCACCCCCACCCCTCATCCTCACCCCAAATCCCTATTTTTACCTATTTTCCATCAAATCCCCATCTCTTTCAGGGATGAGCTTTGCAGCCCTCACTAATGGGATCTCCCACAGTGTTTTTCCATGTGTGAATTCGAAGGGGGTGTGTGTGTGGGGGGGGAGATTTCCTCATAGCATCCCCTTAGTAGGGACAAGAAGAACAGGGGGGCTTTTCTTTGCTGTGCTGATCAGCATGCAGCTGGGTGAGCAGCATGCAGCTGCGAATGGAGGATGCTCCTAAGGATCCAGAGTGACTTTCTCACATGATGGGGAGCTGAGATTTGTTTGTCCCCCATCCTTGGCAGCAGAAGGGAAAGAACTATTTCCTTTTTCCATCTTTTCCTTCCTCTTTTGTACCCTCAAAATCCGGAGTTGGTTGAGAGCAGCCCTGCAGGTGGCACGTTTTGCATCTCTATCTTGGGCTGGCTCTGTCCCTAAGCAGCCATGGTAAATCCCAGGTCATATATAGGGATGTCCTCACTGGGCTGGTGTGATGGTATGGGGAGAACGCTCCGGAATAGGGAGTTTTATTGGACTTTTTATTGCCTGTAAAGTGCCAGGAGAGCCTGGGATTAATAACAACCCAGGTATAAAAATATATATAAAAAGAAGACAAGAAGAGGATATGAAAGAACTTTCATTACTTCAGATGCAGCTCGAGTCATTTTAAGCAGCACAGAAACAGAAACTGCCCTTTTTAGAGGGAATCTTTGCTTGAGTAGGTAAAAATGTCCAATATTGCCCAAAATGTCCAATACTGCCTGGAAAACAGAAGGCTCCAGGAGACCTCAGAGCAGCTCCAGTGCCTAAAGGGGCTCCAGGAAACCTGGAGAGGGGCTTTGGCCAAGGGATGTAGGGACAGGACAGGGGAATGGCTTTAACTGCCAGAGGGGAGACTGAGATGAGCTCTTGGGCAGAAGC